>PVKM010020517.1:0-23293 GCA_004027735.1 Carollia perspicillata | reverse complement strand
GAGTAGGTGTTGAGTTCTTTCTCGATCTAATTAGGTACTAGTCATTTAAACCTATTGGTGTTTTCAGTTCCTTTAAAGGTAAAATGGGAGTTGATACTATTTGCCAGATCTAGAAAAAATTATGCTCTACATATTATATTGCACTATGTGGTTTACAAAGCACTTTATGTAACCTGCAAACAACCCTTTGAGGCATCATTATAGATGGGGCCTAAAAAGTTAGTGATTTTGCCATGAAAGTATAGATTATAATAAAGTCCAATGGAAGGAAGGATGGTAGCACCTAGTGAGTGACTGCTAGTTCCTGGCTCTGCGCTGAAGTAAGTTGAGGGAGATAAAATGAAAAAAAAAAAGGGCCTTGGTATGGGCTTATGAAAACCCATTTTACCAGTGAGCAGATTGAATTTGGTTAACTTACTGACTGAACAATATTGATAGTCACTGGAGACAAAGGTCCTCTATCAACTTTGCCAAAGTGTTTGCCATTGTGTCTTGCCACTTAAAAAAAAAAAAGAAGAAGGCATGAAAGTGGTTTTGAAATACATGAAGTTTTAGAAAATGCCAGGCATTACTCTTTGCTGTTGTTGGAGTCAATGCAAATGGAAGTTAAGGCATCTGGTAGCTTCACAGTTTCTGCTGCAAATGCTGCACCCATCTTAATTACAAATCAGTCCACCTTCTCTTGCTTCATGCCTCCAGTTTCCCTGTTTTAAAAACAAAATTGAAAGACATTGGATGCACAATAGGACGATTTTAAATCCAGACGATTAGTTACTTAGCCGCTGTCAAATGCAACTGGTCCCTGTCTTTTTAGAAACTTATTTTGATGTGTATCCCCCCTTAGAGAACTAACTGATAATCTATGTAAATATGTCCACAGACCCTGTCTGTGATTTTCTTAAGCAAAAGCTTGGTGTACAGGAAGCAAATGGATGCAGCTATTCTGGGCTCTTGCTGATTTTCCATTTGGGTTGTCCATTTCCTTCGTACAGGCTTTTGGAGTTTGTGGTCTTTTGTGGTCTGGCCTTTACTGTGTCATTCATTACGTGTGGAGTCACATTGCCATTGTGGTTTGCCTCTTGTCCGTCTGCTTTCCCTTCTCCTGCATTGTATTTCGTGGTCATGTAGCATTCAGCAGTGGTCACTGGTGTCTTGATCATTTGACATGTTTTGTGATCTGTGAATGTGTGAGCACCAGACTATTGGTGTTGGACTTAGAGCTCTAACTTCAGATTTGTTGTCATCATCTTTTCTCTGCTTATCATATCCCTCTGTCCTTCCTGGGCTGACTTTGTTTGAAGACTGAATTTGGTTCTGTCTTTGCCCTTCTGGCTGTGGAATCATCTTCTAGAAGTGTCTCACCAAAACACCTCAAATCTTATGTCTCAACTGTCATTCACATGCCTTTTGAGGACCAGTCTCATCAAAGTACTTGCTGAAGCTTTACCTGGCATTCCACAGATAACGTTAACGTTTTTTAAAATCTCACCTGAGCATATGTTTCTTATTGATTTTAGAGAGATGAAGGGAGAAAGAGAGAAAGATCGATCAGTTGCCTTCTGTATATGTCCCAACTGGGGTTCAAACTGGAAACCTAGGCATGTGCCCAGACTGGGAATTGAACCCATGACCTTTAGGCGCATGGGACTACACACCAACCAACTG
Source organism: Carollia perspicillata (assembly GCA_004027735.1). NCBI lineage: Eukaryota > Metazoa > Chordata > Mammalia > Chiroptera > Phyllostomidae > Carollia > Carollia perspicillata. Next base: position 21,628 of record PVKM010020517.1, on the reverse strand, counting down.
TGCCACACAGCCAGGGCTCCACAGATTAACTTTAAACAAAACAAACGATTATTTTCAAAACTGAAAACTTTAACCCTCCCCTCACTCCAGGAAAAAGTGATTAAAAGAAAAACACTGTCTCTCTTTACTTCTTAATGTGTTAATGACATTATCATTAAGTTCCAGCTGGAAATGTCAGTTATCTTTGTTCTTTTTTTATCTTTCTCTTCTAGTCTTGTTAGAAAAGACTTGTTGATCTCCACTTTTCCCTACTCCCTATTCCTGCTGCTGTTCTCAGGCCTTTACCAACTCTTGCTTTGGTTAGTAAAGTCACATTCTGCCTTGTTTTCCTGGCAATCTTCGTGTTTACCTTACATCCAGTGTTACTATTCTAACGTGTAAATTTGATTCTATAATACATCAACCCTGCTTTAAAGCTAGGTGATTCTCTGACTTGCCTACTTAATAATGGCCAATTTCCTTAACATTGTACAGGTGTGGGCAAAAGTAAGTCTACAGTTGTTCATATGGAAAATACTATAATAATTAATAAATAATACAAGTATAAATTCTGTGTTTCATATACTCACATGGTAAACCTACTTTAGCCCACCCCTGTCAAGAACCTTTACAGTCTGTGCCTCCAACTTCCTTTTCCAGCTTTGTCCCCCATTCATGAACCCCTTGTTCTAATGAAACTCAGCTTCCTATCACACACTTGCTGTGCTATGTCTCTGTGATTTTGAACATATTGTTTCTTTTGCCATATTGAATCCCACTCATGTTTTGAGGCTGAGCTCTTCATAAAGCCTTTTTCAACTTTCCTAATTATTCATTTTTATTTATATATTATCATAGCACTTCATGTGTGCATTTGTGTGGAACTTATATTGCCTTATATATAGTAATTTGTGTTTGTTTTGGTAGTTGCCTTATGGGCAAGCTAAGTCATACTGATTTTTCTACCTTCAGTGCCTAAAATGACATTTGACACCAGAGATACCAAGAGAAGAAGCATTCGTGGTGTTTATAATGAATTTTGGACATAGTGAATACTTAAAAGTGGTTGTAGAATGAATTGACAGTAGAAAAAGCCTTTCTTTTTTTTTAATTTTATTTTAATTGTTATTCAAGTACAGTTTTCTGTCTTTTACTCCCATCCCAGCCCACCCCACCAGCCATCCCCAACCTCCCTCCCATTTCCACCCCCCTTAGTTTTTGTCCATGTGTCCTTAATACTTGTTCCTGTTATCCCTTCCCTTTTCCCCTGAAATTCCCTCCCCTCACCCCTCTGGTTACTGTCATCCTGTTTTCTATTTCAATGTCTTTGGTTATATTTTGCTTGCTTGTTTGTTTTGTTGTTTAGGTTCCTGTTAAAGGTGAGATCATATGGTATTTGTCTTTTACCACCTGGCTTATTTCACTTAGCATAATGCTTTCCAGTTCCATCCATGCTGTTGCAAAGGGTAGGAGCTCCTTCTTTCTTTCTGCTGCATAGAATTCCATTGTATAAATGTGCCATAGTTTTTTGATCCATTCATTTACTGATGGGCACCAAGTTTGCTTCCAACACTTGGCTATTGTAAATTGTGCTGCTATAAATATTGGGGTGCATAGGTTCTTTTGGAATGGTGTTTCAGGTTCTTGGGATATAATCCTAGCAGTGGAATTGCAGGGTCAAAAGGCAGATCCATTTTTAGTTTTCTGAGAAAATTCCATACTGTTTTCCATAGTGGTTGTACCAGTCTGCAATCCCACCAACAGTGAACTAGGGTCCCCTTTCTCCACAACCTCTCCAACACTTGTTGTTTGTTGCTTTGTTTTGATGGCCATTCTGACCGGTGTAAAGTGGTATCTCATTGTGGTTTTAATTTGCATTTCTCTGATGGGTAGCAATATTGAGCATATTTTCATGTGTCTCTGAATCCTCTGTATGTCCTCCTTGGAGAAATGCCTTGGAGAAATGTCCAAGTCCTTTGCCCATTTTTTAATTGGGTTGCTTGTCTTCTTAGAGTGGAGTCGTGTAAGTTCTTTGTATATTTTGGAGATTAAACCCTTGTCTGAGGTATCATTGGCAAATATGTTTTCCCATATAGTTGGGTCTCTTTTTATTTTATTGCTGTTTTCTTTAGCTGTGCAGAAGCTTTTTATGTTAATGAGATCCCAATTGTTTATTCTTTTCTTTATATCCCTTGCTCTGGGAGATATATCAAATAAAATGTTGCTGCGTGAGATATCTGAGATTTTCCTGCCTATGTTCTCCTCTAGGATTTTAATGGTGTCACGGTGAAAAAGCCTTTCAAATATATTTAAAAACCATGCTTTAGCCTGTAAAAATTATTATTTTCTTGTATTTCCTTATTTTTTTTAAATCATTCTTTCCCTGGCTGATGTGGTTCAGTGGATTGAGTGCCGGCCTACAAACCAAAGGGTCTCCAGTTTGATTCCCAGTCAGGGCACCTGCCTGGGTTGCAGGCCAGGTCCCCAGTAGTGGGTGCGTGAGAAGCAACCACACAGTGATGTTTCGGTCCCTCTCCTTCTCCCTTAGTTCCCTCTCTCTAAAAATAAATAAATGAAATATTAAAAAAAGCATTCTTTTCCTGTGAGAAACATTCACAGATAAAAGCTCCTGCCATCCTAGTTTGCAGTGTTAAGTGAATGTGTCTCTAAGGGAGGAGCAGGCATCTGCAGGATATGCGAGGACCTAAGGATGAGTGAGCCTGAAGCTTAGTTTTGGCTGTGGTGCTGGGGAAGACCTGCCTTTGCATCAAGAGTGGATACTTGGGAAGGAGCTAGCTTGGTAGCGTTTTCTCTCTGCATCTGTCTCTTTTAGAACTAAAGGGGACAAAAATATTTTGAAGTTTTTCCATTTTGAGTCTACAGTATTTAGTGATATTTTCCCTGTAGTTCTGTTATTCATATACTTGGTTGTTATTAATTCATTGGTTATGATATTGCACAATGATTTTTAAAAAGTGACAAATTAAACCTAAGGTTTTTAGAAGCTGCTTTAAATCTTTCTGGACATGGAAGGGAGGATGTTATAACTGGAAGAGTGCTGGACTCAGGGAGTCAAAAGAGCTGCGTTCTATCACCTACAAGTTGTGTTGTGACTTCAAGCAAGCCGTCTCTGAGACCCAGTTTAATCATGGCACAATTGCAGGATTGTGTGAAGGTCGAATGAGAGTATGTGAAAAAACTTTAAAAGCTAAGAAGCATTTAGGAATTGAAAGATACTTCAGGGTTTTGAAGACAAGCTAAACTTCTTTAGAGGGAAGTGCTGCAGTTGTGCAGGTGTTCATGTATTTTACAGTTATTTATGGAGGAATATGCAGTCGGTTCTGGGGCGGCGTGAGTGGATCTTTCTCTCCTCCCACCAGACCATAGACCTTTCAGTCCAGGGCTGGAGGGCATATCAGTACACACTTATACAAACAATTGTTAATAACACAATAATAAAATTTACCCTAGTAATAATTATTTGTATATGACACATATTAAATACATAGTTATACAAAGAATTATGACAAGTATCTCAGAGACATATGGGGTAGTTTTATTACAGCAGAGTGCTTCCTGGCTGGAAAGAATGTTTTCTCCTCTACTGGAGTTGAGGAATCACACCATTCACTGTGTTTAAATTGTGCTCTTATGTCTCACAGGTGGCATCTTGGCCTATGAAGTACTTGAATCCTGGTAATAATGAGCTACATTGCAGTGCCCTTCTGACATCTCCACAGGAAAGGCCAGAGGGGAAGTATCTACTTGTTGATCTTTACGGAGTCCCTCCGAGAAAAGTGAGAGACTTGTGGGGCACTAACAAGATGAGGTTAGGGACTCAGGAAGTTTTCTAGATTAGCAAAACTGCCCTCGGTGGTTCTTCTTAAGGGGACTCTCTCTAATCAGATACCTTGTACTAGAATTACCTTGATTTAAAAAAAAATAATCTTTTCCTCCAGCAGTTGTAGGTATTTATTATCTTCATCTTGTCCATTTAGGGTTGTAACCTGTAAATTTTAGAGGACTTTTTGGTATATGATTAGTAAAGTTAGGAGAAGAAAGGAAATTATTTGGTATCAATTTCAAATGATCCCGGAATGATTAAGATAAGCCTGGCCACAGTAACAGATGCAAACATACAGGAACCTCACAATCAGAGTTCAGCCCTCAATCCCATCACAGTCTAAAGCATGTCCAGATTGCTGGGGGGAGAGAGAGAAAGTGTGAGTTGTGCGGGAGGCCTGTCAACTCTGTGGGTTGTAATCTGAGGACCCAGGATGCGGGAGGCTCTTTGTTTTTTTTTAATTTTTATTTTAATTGTTATTCAAGTACAGTTTTCTGTCGTTTAGTCCTGTCCCAGGCCAACCCCCCAGTGCTCCCCACCTCCCTCCCACTTCCACCCCCCTTAGCTTTTGGCCATGTGTCCTTTATACTTGTTCCTATAATCCCCTCCCTTTTTCCCTGAAATTCCCTCCCCTCTCCCCTCTGGATACTGTCATCCCATTCTCTATTTCATTGTCTTTGGTTATATTTTGGTTGCTTGTTTGTTTAGTTGCTTAAGTGAAATAAGCCAGGCAGTAAAAGGCTCTTTGTTTTTGAATGTGTGTCTTCTAAGGATGCCCTGGGAAATTTGCTTTCCCATTCACTGGAAGGGGAGCGGAGAATGGAGGAACAAGCATGACAGGTGTCTACGGGCCAGGCCTGGAAGAGTCACACATCCCTTTATTCACTTTTACTGGGCTAGAGCTCAGTTAAGACAACATCCTTGGCTAGCAGAAGTGTAGACTAGCTGTGTGCTAAGGAAGAAGAGGAACTATATAGTCTTTTTCCACAAAAGACCATAGCCACAAAACCCAAAGCAGTCTATTTTAGTTGCAGCAACTTGTTTTGTAAATATTTTTTACAATGAAAAGATTAAAAAATGGAGCCAGGCAGGTTAAAACAGAATTGAGGAATCAGCCACATACTGCTCATTGAACAAATTATTTGAGTATGTTATTTGCAAAGTATTGTGTGAAGTGCCATGAGGAATAAAGTGATGAGACATGTTCCCTGTCTTTTAAGGCCTTGTAGTCTAATAGAGGTTTAATAGTAACTGTAGTCCAAGGGAGACTGATCAGAGTCTAATCTCATTAGTGGGCCTGACTGGTGGGGGATGGGGTGGGGGCCGGAAGTAGGGTGAGGATGGCATGATCATCATTGTGGTGAAGAAGAGATTGATGATGGATAAAGGGCCAAACTCTAGGTAATCACCAGTTTGAAGTCTTATAGCAAAAACCTGGGACCAGCTGTCTGAGCTGGGGGCTTTAGAAAGGGGGCCATGGGGATGGGGGAATCAGAGAGATGTCACCCTGTAAGAAAGCCATTGCAGAAAAAGTGTGGGAAGGGGAGATTGTATATGACAAAGTGATTTTCATGTGGTCTCAGTTTTTTTATTTTTTTGTCCTAACACCTGAGGGATATGACACGTTTCTGTTAGTTACTATGGTAGAGTCTCCCATAGGGGTTCATATACTCACTTAGATTTGGAAGAGACCCAGTTGAGCATCTTTGGGGCCTTATAGATTTTGGAAAGTCCACAAGCGACTGACTGTCTCCATACCTTTCTTACTGGTGCACGGTTATCATGGAACTCTCTTTGACTTTGCTCCTTGAAGAATCTTGAGCAGCTTCTAACAATAAGTGTCCTTTAAGAGAGGTGCAAAGTGCACTTGCTGTGTAGAGGAGGGGAGGGAAAAGTACCATGGGCTTTGGGGGACTCAGGGGAGGAAGAGGTAGCATTTGAGCATCTGTATTTTGATAAAGTTATATTTGTACTGCTGGTTTAAAAGCATATTAAAAATAGAAGGGTGGTTAGAATTTTACTATGGTTTTAAAAATAACATTGCAAGAATATTAATGCTATTAAACCTCATGCACCTTCTAGAAGACATTAAGAATGGTGTGGTTGATATGTAATTCTGACATTTCAGCTGATCGGTTTTGTCAGCTTCAACGTGGGTGTTACAAAGCACTTACATCTATATTGTCTCATTTGAACCTCATATAACTATTCTGTGAATTCAGTGTGGCAGGTTATTATAATCCTCCTTTTGAATAGTAAGGAACTCAAGGCTTTTAGTGATTAATACACCTACCGAGTGGAGGAGGTCTTCTGACTCCAAATCTGACTCCAAATATACCATGCACCTTTTAGTGAAATGATTTGTTTAACACAGAGCTCCTGATTTCCAGTTCAGTGAATCACAGCATCTCCTCTCTTGGAGATCTGAGAGGCAGATAAAATGCAGTCCAATTTTTCTGAATGCAGTCTAGCCAAAGTCAGACAAGTAATTTTGGACATATAAATACAAACAAAGTGTTAGCTCCGCATCCCAAGTAAGCAGTCGTGGCTCAGGTGATGCCATTCCAAATGGACAGTATAGACAGCCATATTTAGTACCCAGAAGCCAGATTGCCCTGTGTAGGTGCCCTTCCCCTGATTTGTTAATCTGATATCCTTCCATGGTGGCTTCTTGCCAAAACATATTGGAATATACAAGAACTCTGGAAGCAGAACTCTGTGTTCTTCCACTCACTCCCCTTACCACTTTTCTTTGGCTCCTGTGCCTTTGTTAAATTTCAAACATTTAATCTTTTCAACAAGCATTTAAGATTCAGACATATTTTACAAAATACATCCTTAAATAAAAGTCTACCTTTGTCCATATTACCTACTTTTCCAGAATAGTTTCTTTGGGGCACTTTTTAAATTTTTTATTTATTTATAGAGAGATGGGAAAGGAAGGAGAAAGATAGGGAGAGAAACATTGATGTGAGAGAGAAACATCAGTTGATTGCCTCTTGTAGGCGTGCTGACCAGGATCGAGTGAGCCAGCTGGCAACCTAGGAACATGTCCCAACCAGGGATCGAACTGGAGACTTGTTGTTTTGAGAGATGATGCCCAACCAACTGAGCCCCACTGGTCAGGGCTCTTTGGGTATTTTTGATGTTCTTGTGTCTATCTGGCATGCTACATTTAAGGGTTCCCCCTTTGTGGTCTGCCCTTGCCAAGTTCTAAATGAACATAGTTCTACAGCAAATTTCTAGTGATCTAAGGCTCAGGTTCCTCTGCCACCCAACCTTACCATTCTGACTTTTCTGTCTCCTTGTCATCCTTCATTCTTTCAGTATTTGTTAAACATGTACTATGTGCCTGGCATCATGCTACATGCAGAGGGTACAATGGCAGAAAACTGGAATACTTCCTACCTTCTTGGAGCATGCTTTGACTCTTAGGCATGTTATTAAGACATCACTATCTTGTTGATGGTTATTTTCAGTGCTTCTGTGTTTTTAATGTGGCATCATTATTATAGTTAGTTGATTGGGGGAAGATGGGATAAAGCCATTCTTACAGACTCTTTACAGAAAATGTTCCAAGGTGCATTATGTAGGTATGTGTGCCTGTTCTATACAAATCTGCTGACAGCTTCTGTCTTGTGTCATTCCAAAAACTGAATTTAGAGGTATTTTGTATATTTGGGTGGGCGACTAAAGACTTCAGACAGAATTCTAGGTACAGTTGCTAGAATGTGTTGCTAAGGGAGAATATGAGATTTTCTCCTTTGAGATCCTTTTAGGTAGATTAATCATCTCCTTGGAAGCCTTGCTTCTATCCTATGCCCAATGCTGAGATCCTCTAGATGCCAAGAGGCGGACAGTGTGGTCTTCTCTAGTAATTTACAATGTTTTATTAGTCACTGCATTCTGGTCCTGAGACTTGGAGAAGCTGGTATATACTGTATAGGGGATGATTAATGAGTTTATTTTTGAAAAGCTATAACCCACTCTTAAATATTTATGGTTATTATGGGAACATAAATGTCTGGCTAAAGTCAAGAAAAAGGTGCTAGATCTTTATCCATTCGTGATAACTTCTTTTTGAGAGAGTATTTTATGATCTGGGCTTGCAGAAAGTATAAAGTGAAAAAGATGTCTTTTTAGGATCTTATTTTAGAATTCTTCCTAAGTTTTGAGGAAGAAATGCTAACAAACTACAAAATGACTAAAAGTTGTTGGGAATATAAGCAAAAAGAAAAGGGCTGTCCGGGGTGGTCCACAGTTACTGTATTCCTTGAAAATGAAGGACAGTTCGCTGCCCCACTTGTAAAATTGGTGGTAACTAACAAGTGTCCTATTTCTTCTGCCTTTTTGTACAAAACAGTGAGACAGTTTAAGCGGAAGCATCTTACAGCCATCGACTGCCAACATTTGGCTCGGAGTCACTTGGCTGTGACCCAGCCCTTCTGTCAACGATGGACAAACAGAGACCCAAACCATGGTCTCTATCCTAGACCCAGAACAAAAAGAGGGAATAAAGGTATGCCTTCCAAAAAAGTACCTCGCATTTCAGAATCTGTAGTGTATGTGGCCTTTGAATATCTCCCAAGTATTTGTAAGTACTACTGCTGTGATACTGTCATCCTGTTGCAACAGTTAAACACTTTTTAAAAAAAATATTTGTGAGTTTTCCGTGAAAATCCCATGCTATTGTAGTGGTTGGTAAAGGCATCTAGAAAATGTGAGTGGATGAACTTTTTAGCTTGCTTAATTATAACGTGGTAGGAAAACACATACCAGTATCACCCCCATTCCAATCTAGAACCATTATGATTTCTTGACTCTGCAGTAATTCTCTTTGTCCAATTGTCACTGGGTCCACTGTGTCATTATTTTTCTTCAAAATGTTCCCTCATTCAGTGATTTCATGGTAGACTATGCCCTTGGTCACCTCAGACCCAGACTGCTACAGTGACATTTCTCGTTGCCTTTAGATTTTGCTTCTTTCAAATCAGCTGGAACATACATCAAGTTAATATTTTGAGTACCATTTCCTGTCATGTCACTGCCTCTCTGACGACCCACAGTGAAAGGTCTCTCTGTTACTGTTATGGACTCAAGGGCAAATTTGCCACCACCTGATATGTTTTATTGATTACATGCAAGTTCTATTTCTGACACTTTGGTTTTCATATTACCTGTCTATGTACCAAGTGAATTCCTACTTTTGCTATTATCTCTTAGTATGATCCAGATTACCTTGGTTCCCCTTGACATATCTAATTGCAGAATCTAACTCAAATCTTACCTAATTTTCTTTAAGTATTGTAGTATGTGTTTATCACATTTTGGAACTGCCATAACAAATTTATGAGGCAGTTTTAAACTAAATGGTTGTATTTTGTTTGCTTTGTGTGTGTAAGTCAACTTCTCCTCTGTTGTGAGTTCTTTACTGACAAAGACTTTGTCAGCATGTGTATGTTTCAGTGTGGAGTCCTAGCTCTCAGAATGCAGTAGGCTCTTAATAGATACTGCTCTGATTAAATTCCACAATTAGAAAAATGTAAAAGAAAAAGGTAAAAGATGTCATTTATTTATTTTGAGAGAGAGGGGAAGGGAGGGAGAAAAAGAGGGAGAGAAACATCAATGTGTGATCAGTTGCCTGTTGCCAGCCAGGGGACCTGGCCCACAACCTAGGCATGTTCCCTGACTGAGAATCAAACCAGTGGCCTTTTGGTTTGCAGTGCAACGTCCAGTCCACTGAGCTACACCAGTTAGGGCTGAAAATGTCAAGATTTAACCCAGGCCTGTTGACTTCAGAACTCTGGGTTTTTATCACATTGCCCCAGAAAATTGTAGGTTTTCTTTTTCCTAACATAGAAAAAAAACCATTAAATTCTATTAAAGGCCAAACTTAGTTTTGCTACACTCTCTCATTTTCCAAAGTGAGAATTCTGGTTATAGTCATTTCAGAAAGGAACTACATAGTTTGTTATATGCGATAAGGCATTTAAATACTTCATTGGCATTTTACAATAATTTATAGGAATTTAAAATGCAGTGGTAATCTGTAAAATCGCCATTTGATTTCCCTTAGTGCTTGAAAAGCCTGTGAGGTCAGAGACTGTATATACCATTTTCACCTTATTTTTGTCTTAGAATCATAGGTGCTTATGAGTAATAATGTAGAGTAGATTAGGTAGCACTCTAATAGTATGAAGAGAATTCTGACTCCTTCCTTTTTATTTCAAAATAAATTAATGTGTCAGCTTCACAGGAGGACAGGAAAATGAATGGGTTTTAACTCTGTCACAGGAGAGAGTGAGTTTTACTGAATCCTGATAACATAAAGTATTTTTCTTTCCACTTAAGCAAACTTAGATTTTTTAATTAAAATAGCAAGCCAAGAGGCATAAATTTTTATAGGTGGGTGTATGAATGAATGTGAGCATTCATTTGGATTTTGTCTGTCCATTCATGTATTCAGTTCACGTGTATAACAAGGTAGAATGTTGTCCTCACACCATCTGAAGACAGTTCTTTGTCTCACTCCATATGTGTGTTTGCCTATATGATAAAGCCAAACATTCTTTTTCTTAATCTTGTTATATAATCAATTAGCCAATACCTATGTACTTGTCTCTTAATGGAAAATTGTATCGATTGGGTCAATAATGGTCAGCAGTCATTATTTATTTCTCATTATCCTATTTGGGTTCTCTGAACAGGTCAAGGATCTCAAAGATACATCACTGAATTCCTCCTAGCCGGCCAGAAGCAATGCACCAATGACATGGCTAAAAGCAACTCTGTGGACCAGGACCACTCTCAGGACTCAGAGGGTGAAATGATCTTTTCTGCAGAAAGCAATTGTGCCCTGCCTCAGGAAGGTGATGGAGAAGCAAGAATGGGCTCATCAGGCTCTGCTCTGCCTGCAAGGAAGCGCTCTCGGTCCCTTGAGGATGAGAGTAATCAAGCTATAGGGACCAGTCAGTGGGGTGGGGTCTCTAAGAAAACCCTACGGCATCGAATTTCCCTGTCCCACTCAAAGGCCAGGGAAACCAGGCAAGAAGTAGAGGGTTCTTTGTCATGGCTCTCTGCAGAGTCGGAAGAATTCAGCCAAGATATAGAGGACATGGGTCCTGATCCCATCCCTGACTCTTACTTTGGGCTTCTTGGGACCTTGCCCTGCCAAGAACCGCAGAACCACATCTGTAGCTTGCCCAATGAAGTCCTAAGGCACATTTTTTCTTTCCTCCCCGTGGAAGATCTCTATTGGAATCTCTGCTTGGTGTGCCACCTCTGGAGGGAGATAATTAGTGATCCACTGGTATGTAAAGCACTTGGAGTTCTATGATGTTTTATCTAAAAATACATAGACTAACTTCCTTTAGTACATGCTTCTGATTATAGTGTTTAGTTTCCATTTGCCTCCAAACAAAATCCCAATTCCCTGTAGGAATGTAAGGCTTTCCATGTTTGTCCCACCTTATTATCTCAGCCTCCTTGCTCACTTTTTCTCAACACATCCCTGTGTTCTGTCCACAACAAATGATTTATTGCATCCCAACCAAAGACTGCATATTGCTTTCCACATGTTGGTCTGATGCCCTGACCCATTGCACCAATGTAAGGAGTCCCTCATATCTGTTGACATCTTACCTCTTCTTCAAGGCTTCATTCTATTCCTTCCCATTTTACTCTCTCTTCCTTGTGCTACTATAACAATTTTTACCTGTTACAAACACCACATTCTGTATTTCACTTTAGAGAGCCTTCCTCGCCCCTTTAAATTATTAGCTTGTCGATAGAAGGTGGTTTGTCCTATAAATGTTTTCTTCATTCTCCATTGTGCCTCATGACATTTTACTTATAGGTGAATTATAAATGAGCGTTATGTGATAGGATTCTCTTAATAATCCTTTTTATTTCTCTACAGCAGTTGTAATGTCCACTTTCTGGTTTCAGTTATTAAAATCTCTGGGTTTTGTTGCTCTTTTGTTGCTCTTTTTAAAAAATACAACTCTTAGTTTAAAAAACACAAACTTTGTTGCTCTTTTTAAAAAACACAACTCTTAGTTTTATTGATTTTTAATATTTTTAAAACTATTTTTTAAAAGATTTTATTTATTTATCTTTAGAGGTAGGAGATAGGAGAGAGGGAGGGGAAGAGAAGGAGAGAGGGAGAGAAATGTCAGTATATGGTTGCCTCTCGTGCATCCCCTGATAGGAACTGGCCTGCAATCCAGGCATGTGCCCTGACTGGGAATCGAACCGCAGTTGTTCGGTTCGCAGGCCCATGATTTTTAATATTTCTTCTATTCCTATTTTATTTATCTCTGCTCTACTCTTTATTATTTCCTTTTGTCTGCTAGCATTCGGTTTAGTTTGCTCCTTTTTTTCTGGACCTATTTTTCTAGTTCCTTTGGGTATAAAGTTAGGTTGTTGATTTGTAATGCTTCTCCTTTTTTTTAATTGTCAATGTTAATTTATTTTTATTTTACTTTTTAGTTAAAAATGTATTGCAGTGACAATGATAATAAAATCGTATAGGTTTCAAGTGTACAATTCTGTGATACATCATCTGTACAATGCATTGTGTGCCCACCACCCAAAGTCATATTTTCTTTTGTCACTGTACATTTGAACTTTCTTTTTTTTAATGTAAGTTTTAACAGCTATAACTTCTTTTTTAATACCGCTTTCATTTCGTCCCATAAGTTTTGGTACGCTGTGTTTTTTTTTTTTCATTGGTCTCAAGGTATTTTCTAGTTTCTTTGTGATTTCTTTTTTGACCCATTGATTGTTTTTATGAGTACGTTTTTTCATTTTCATGTATTTGTGGGTTTTTAGGTTTTCTTTCTGCTGCCAATTTCCAGTTTCATTCCACAGGGATTAAAAAAAATCCTTTTCATAATGTCAAGCCTTTAAAATTTGTTAAGACCTGCTTTGTGGTCTAGCATGTGATCAATTTTGTAAATTGTTCCGTGTGCACTTGAGAAGACTGTGTATTCTGCTGTTGTTGGCCGGAGCGTTCTATATGAGTCTGTTTGGTTCAATTAACTTACTGTTGTTCAAGTTCTTTGTTTCCCTATTGCTTTTCTGACTGATGGTTGTTCTGTCCATTCTTGAAAGTGAAGGATTGAAGTCTCCATTACTGTTATGTTGCTGCTTGCTTCTCCCTTCAATTCTGTCAGCATTTGTTTCTGGGATTTAGGAACTCCGTTGTGGGTACATATGTATTTATAATTGTTATGTCTATTTGGTGAATTCACCCTTTTATCATTATATAATCTCCTTCTTTGTCTCTTATAATAATTTCTGACTTAGGCTCTTTTGTCTGGTATTAGTATAGCCATAGCTCTCATATTGTTTAATCCTTGTTGAAACTCTGAGCCTTTGTGTCCCGATATTTCAACAGGGAAATTGAAGCACTAGCTTTTGCCAGATTCTATACCAAGTTAGTGTTCAAACCCAAACCAATACTTGGTTCTCCTAGTTTCCCACCAAAATTTGTGTACTGTTTGTACTGTATTTGCTCAGCTTTTAAATTGTGAGCTATAATTGCTTTTTTAAAAAAAATCCTCACCTCTGGACATGTTTAGAGGAGAAGAAAGGGAGAGAGAGAGGGAAACATTGATGCGAGAAACATTGATCAGTTGCCTTGCATGTGTGCCCCAAACTGGTACTGAACCCGCAACCTAGGCACGTGCCCTGACGGGGAATCAAAGCCACCACCTTTCGGTCTATGGGATGACTCTCCAACCAACTGAGCCACATTGGCCAGGGCTATAATTGCTTTTTAATTGGTAAAAGATTATCCATATGTTTGTGGTCTAATCTGCTAATAGTCACTTCCTGCATGTTATTTTGGATTTTTCAACTATACAGTTCATTCCTTGGAAAAAGTTGTATCATCAATACCTGATGAATGAAGAGCAAGCTGTCAGCAAAGTAGATGGCATCCTGTTGAACTATGGTATTGAGAAAGAGTCAGACCTCTCTGTGCTGAACCTCATCCGGTGAGTTGCTTTTCTTCTGCAAGGAAGACAATTTGTAAAGTCCTTTCCTGCATATTATTACTCATGACCATCTTTCTCATGGACTTTTCTGTGAATGTCTTACAGCTATACAGCCACCACTAAATGCTCCCCAAGTGTGGATCCCGACAGGGCACTGTGGAGTCTGAGGGATCATCTCCTCTTTCCTGAGGCAGAGGCGTGCGTGCGTCAACACCTCCCTGACCTTTACGTTGCTGCTGCGGTATGTGAAGAGGCTGTGGGGAATTATTGGGGAGGTGACACATTTTTCTCATTACTCAGTGTATTGGTGATTAAGTTTGGCTGAAGGTTGTTTTAGATTTGTTTTAAAAATCTTTCTTTTATCTCCGTTTTGAAGCCTTAATCTTGTCATTGGTCCCATTAGAGAAGTAAAAGGCCACATTGTAGATGCTTATATTTGGAAGAAATGTTTAAAAGCAGTTAGTCCAGTGCCCCATGCTGTTGAGAAATCCTCAACAGAGGATGGTCATTAAACCTCTGAACACTTTGATTAATAAAGATTTCTTTACAGGGCAGCCCATTCCATTGTCAACAATGTAGGTCGTGTGAGGACCAGAGAAATTCAGTTTTGCTACAGATGCACATGAGTTAATGAGAAGGTAGAAATAGTCCTCAGTTTCCTGACTTGTGGTTCCTCATTTAGATCATGGATTTTCACATTTTATTTTAGAAGCTATATGCAACCCCAGCCTGCAACCAATATACTGAGAAATTCATCCATGTGCATTTTTCCTTCTATCTTCAGTGATTGTTTATGATGGTGAAGTGATTTTCTTTCACAGGATGATTGTCATGAGAGGTGCATGGAATGTTCCTTTTTTGGAATGCATTTTTATTTTTATTCATTTATTTTATTGTTTTAATTTTTGTTGTTTATTCTATTATACTTGTCCCAATTTTTTTCCTTTTGCCCGCTCCTCCCAGCCCACCTCTCTACGCACAGTCAGTCCCCTCTCCATTGTCCATGTTCATGTGTCTATCATACATGTTCTTTGCCTAGTCCTTTCTCCTTCCTTCCACCATTCCCTCACCTTTCCTTTTCTCCTACAGCTATCATATGTCCATATGCCTCATTCTATTTTTCTCATTAGTTAATTTTGTTTATTAGATTCCAGTTATAAGTGAGGTCATATGGTATTTCTCTTTCACTGCCTGGCTTATTTTACTTAGCATAATGTTTTCCAGGTTCATCCATGCTGTTGCAAAAGGTAGGGCTTCCTTCTTTCTTTCTGTTGCATAGTATTCCATTGTATAAATGTACCACAGTTTTTTAGTCTACTCATCTACTGATGGGCACTTAGGTTGTTTCCAACACTTGGCTATTGTAAATTGTGCTGCTATGAATAGAGGGGTGCATAAGTTCTTTTGAATTGGTGTTTCAGGATTCTTAGGGTATATTCCCAGCAGTGGAACCTCTGGGTCATAAGGCAGTTCCATTTTTAATTTTTTGAGGAAATTCCATACTGTCTTCCACGGTGGCGGCACCAGTCCGAATTCTTACCAACCATGCCCTAGGGTTCCCTTTTCTCCACATCCTTGCCAGCACTTATTGTTGATTCATTAGTGATAGCCATTCTGACAGGTGGCAATATCTCACTGTGGTTTTAATTTACATTTCTCTGATGGCTAGTGATATTAAGCAGCTTTTCTTATGTCTATGGACCATATGTATGTCCTCCTTGGAGAAGTGTCTATTGAGGTCCTTTGGCCATAATTTAAGTGGGTTATTTGTCTTCCTGGTGTTGGGTTGCATGAGTTCTTCATATATTTTGGAGATTAAATTGGAGTGCATTTTTAAATAGGGAGATTTATAAAGTTAAGATTGATAAAGATATATGTCCATTATTGACTATCTCTACATCAGTGAACATTTTCTTAGACATTACTAAGTGGAACATACTGTGTTTGCGATAATAAATTTTTAGTAATTTATTTCATATTTATTCAACATAATATTAAATAATTATTAAATAATAATAACAAAGTAAATAGTAAATTAATATTCTAATACCAGAGAATTGTCAGTCTTGATTTCCCCTCTGTAGTCTACTGTCTTCTTTTGTATCTGTCATCTTTTGTGCCTTGCAGGCAGATACCCATTTAATAGTGATCCTGTTGTGATGCTGTTGAGTGTGTGTAGACCTGGGAGCTCACACTAACCTGGAGAGGAGGGGTGGGGAGATGAGAGCATCGTCTCTCGCAAAGTTCTATGTTAAATAGTTTATAAATGTTATTCAATTACACTAAGAACTTAAATCCAGAAGTGATTAGAAGAAAGGAATCCAGGGCAAAAGAAAGGGTTCCCGTTGTTTCCCTCATATCATTTGGGAAGTTTGCACTCAGTTCAGGCAATATGTACCTGGCACCTGAACCCCAAACTTGGGCTTCCTCACTGATTGTTCGATGTGATATTCATTAATCGTGACGTGTATTTTTGGGTCTTTTCTTCCTTTCCTGGTCCATCTCCCTCTAGGGTGTCAACGTGTGGGCTCTGGTGGCAGCCATTGTTCTCCTCTCCAACAATGTGAATGACATCCAGCAGCTACTCTTCTGCCTCAGAAGGCCTAGCTCCACTGTGACAATGCCAGACATCACTGAGACCTTATACTGCATCGCTGTACTTCTCTACGCCATGAGGGAGAAGGGGATTAACATCAGCAATCGGTAAAGTATTGGGAGGGAGGGGGGAGACTGACAGAGTGAAGGTCCTAGACTTGTGACAAGTCCCAGCTCCTCCACGTTAACACTGGGCAAGCCATGAAACTCACGCTGCTCAATTCCTGTATCTGTAAAGTAAAGGACTTGTGAGATTTAAGTGGAGTGGTGTAGGTAACAGTGCTCTGCAAATGTAAACTGTAAAAAGAATCACTGAGGCAGTTATGTGCAAGGGTATCGAAGCTCCAAGTGAGGTCTCCTCACTAAAAGACGCCTTCTTTAGTCATTTGTGGCTACTTTTTCCTAGGAAAATGTTAGGATTTGATTCCCCCATTTCTCACTTTTTTGGGGATAGGATATAAAAATTGTGGTTAAGTCTTGTCTGTTTATCATCTTAGTGTGAAGAAGGCTATAGCTAATGGGTTGCTAATTCTGACTGACCATCATGGTTTCACTCACCAGCAGATATGCATAGGTCGGTTTTGAGAGGGATGTGTACATTCAGCAGAATTTTGAGCACCTACTACATGTCAGATAGGTTTCTAGGCACTAGCAATGCCTTTCATGTGGACTGTATGTTCTAGTGAGGGGAGATAGATACGGCATAAGTAAATAATTTAAACAAGATCATTATAATGAGTCATTAGTGGTACAAAGGAAAGAACAGGTGATGGTCAAGGGCAATGAGAAGCACTACTTTAGATTGGGTAAGAAAAGCTTCTCTGAGGAGGTAACATCTGAATTGAAGCTTGAATGTCAGGAGGAGCTGGCTACTTGAAGATTTGTGGGGAGAGCATTTTAGCAGAAGGCATAGATACTTTAAGGGCCCAAAGATGGGAATAAATTTAGTATATACAAAACAGAAGAAGTCTATGGACAAGAGTGTAGTTAATAAGATGGAGACTGATATATGATTACGAGAGGTCCACAGTGACCAGATGAAGGAAGTTGTTGTAGGCTGTATTAGCAGTTAGAATGAAATCCAAGGTATGAAGGGCAAATTCTACGAGGCCCTGACCCCTGGCATGGAGACAGGCAGTGTGACAATGCAGCAGATCTGGAGAAACGGGCATCACAGAGAGGATTTCCAGATTTCCTGTTCTGGAGTTAGTGAGCTTAGGAGGAGCTTCTGGAGGCACCAGGTGAGCTGTGGCCCAGCCATTCATGGTGAAATTTAAGTATGGAAGGAACATCTGTTCTCCAGAAAAGAGTATTTGCTGTGTTTCTGAGATATATTTCAATTTATTAACTATAGTTTATGTTGTATTCTACTCCCTGGCATTGAGATGTGATGCAAGGAGCGTTATGACATAATTAGGACTAGACAAATACAAAAATGATGAATAACAACCATAAGTACAAACAGGAACCTATAAATAATCTGCATGTTTACATGGACATAGATGAGGAATGAGAGAGATGATATGTTATTTTTACATATTTTTTCCTGCTTTACCTAGGAGATAATCTTTTTTTTTCACTTGTAGCAAGGATTACTGTCAGACTCCAGTCGTTGGGCCAGAGCCCCTTGCAGTGTTAGTGAAAACTGGCCCCTCATGTAGCACACTACCTCCGCTCGTGAGTTCCTCGGCCACCAGCGGCCTCGACTCTGAGCTCTAACAATGTGCAGTCCTGAGAAATGATCTTAGTATGACCAGACTGAAATGTTGTATTATTAAAAGTATCTGTTTCGTCGAAAAGATTGATGTGTGGAAAGCATCTCTTCTCCCCCTGGGAACGGGGACCAATGCTCTGAATGGTGGGCAGAGGGTGACAGAAGGATGTAAGTTTGGGTTCACGTGAACACAGAGAGGTTTGGAGTGGCTTGTGATGGGACGTGTTTCACCGTGTCTAGTGCCTCTGCTGAGTGCACTGTGTCGTCTGTGGTCTCTCTTGGTGACTTGCAGGCTGTCTTGTTTTCTAGTTCTTGGTAATCTTATCTTTAAAAAATTTGTTGGGGTGACAGTATTTAATAGGGTCATGTAGGTTTCAAGTGTACATTTCTATGACACATAGTTTGTATATTGCATTGTGTGCCCATCACCCAAAATGATATCATCTTCTGTCATCATATGTCTGACCCCCTTCCCTTTTCTACCCCCAACCCCTTCCTTCTGGTAACCACCATAGTGTTGTCTGTGTCTGTGAGTTTCAGCTTCATATCCCACATATGAGTGAAATCATATGGTTCTTAGCTTTTTCTGACTGACTGGTTTTGCTTAGCATAATATTCTTGGGGTCCATCCATGTTGTCACAAATGGCAGTATTTCATCTTTTCTTCTGGCTGAGTGCTATTGCATTGTAATGTATGTACCACATCTTCTTTATCCAGTCCTCTATCTAAGGACACTTTGGTTATCTCCATATCTTGGCCACCGCAAATAATGCTGCAGTGAACATAAGGGCGCACATATATCTTTGCAAATAAATGATTTTGAGTTTTCAGGTAGATACCCAGAAGAGGGGCTACTGGGTCATAGATAACTCTAGTCTTAATTTTTTGAGGAACCTCCATACTGTTTTCCATAGTGGCCATTCTGTTTACATTCCCACCAGCAGGGAATGTGGGTTTCTTTTCCTCCGCAGCCTCTCCAACACTTGTTATTACTTGTCTTGTTGATAACAGCCATTCTAACAGGAGTGAGATGGTATCTCATTGTAGTTTTGATTTGCATTTCCCTATTTGCTGGTGAAGTTGGAAATCTTTTCATATATCTGATGCTGTTTGTGTGTCTTCTTGGGAGAAGTGTCAGTTCAGGTCCTCTGCCAATTTTTTAAAATGAATTGTTTGTTGGATTTTGAGTTGTATGAGTTCTTCATATATTTTGAATGGTAATCATGTCTTGTTACCCATGTAGCAAACTTTCTGTGGAACCTTAAAAGATAGAATGTTCTTTGTGTTTCTAAAGCAATATTACCTCCTGAGACTCAGGGAGCAGAGCAGCAATGGAGGCTCAGAAAGATAAGATGACATTATGTTGATGCTGAACAAGAATCTCACCACTAGGAGCAGAAAATACATTTTTTTCAACTGGTTCATACTTCTCTTGTAATTATTTGTCTCTTATGATCACAGCTAATGCCTTGTTTCCCCCAAGGGAAACAAGGCCCTTTGCCATTGCACCTGGAGCCAGGTGTCTTTCCCAGAACTGTGCTCTCTGAGAGGGCTTTGGTGAGCTCTAGGTATACTTAAATTCTTTTCTTTCCTTTTTTTCATAAAATGGTGGTAGAGTTTTATTGATTTTTGTTTTTTTAAAGAAATAGTGAAGAGTTTAAATATATCCTAGAAAAAATAAGATACAGATGGAGACTTAATTTGACAATCTCTAAATCTGCTTTTTCCCTCTTAGGATTCACTACAACATTTTCTATTGCCTGTATATTCAGGAGAATTCCGGTACTCAGGCCACAACAGTGAAAGAGGAAACGTCAGTTTGGCCAGGGTATGTACATAGATAAGTAAGTGTGTGTGTGTTGTCTTCCATTCTTGACTCTCATACTTAAGGAGGAGAGGCGTTTTAACAACTTTATTGAGGTATAATTTATATTATGTAAAATTTACCATTGTAATTGTATAATTCAAAGATTTTTATTAATTTTACTAAGTGTGCAGTCAATATCATATTCTAGTTTTAGAACATTTTTATCACACTAAAGGGAGGTCTTATTTTTGGTTAATTTTGTTCATCTGATTTAGCTGTTTGCTTTTTGAAAGTCCATTTCCTGGTCTTTTTAATTCCTTTGTATTTTTCTAATTTTTCTTCCGTAATGATTACAGCAAGAAAACAACCATCCAACTTACACATGAACAGCAGCTGATTCTGAACCATAAGATGGAACCTCTCCAGGTGGTAAAAATCATGGCATTTGCAGGTAAGCGAACTTGCCAGTACTGGAATGGAGGGTCAGGGTCATGACTCATATCACTACATCCCCCTTCCATGTTGCCTTCCAGTGTATCTTTACTTTGATCTGTTGTTAAACCACTGCAATGAAATAATCATAAAAGCAGTTGCCAAGTAACTCTTGCTTTTTCTTACAACTCCAGGGAGCATCCACACTGGAGTTCCCTGTGAGAACAACAGTTCGCAGGAGTTAGTTTGCTGAGTAGTTACCAAAGGGGTTGATCCAGCCTGTCATTTATCATTATATATGCTCAGTCACTGATTGCTTATGGACTGGCAGGTCATGTTAATCTCAGAGAGTTTTTGTAGCTCCTGATTTCTATCGGGTGAAGTCTAGAAGGCCTTTCCACCTTTTGCTTCTAAACCTATGTTCCTAAATATGTTGTGTACATTTCTCCTGCTTTAGTCAGCTCATTGTTCTCACAGTCTCCTAAAGTGCTCTATTATTCTTTTGTCTGAACCTTCGCTCATTCTATTTTCTCTACCTGGAATTCCTTCCTTTTTTTTTACCTACGTATCCTAATAAAAACAACAACAGCAGCCATTTCTTAAATGCCTGCCACATGCCTAAGAGAAATTAAAATGACTTGCCCCAGGCCCTGGCTTGTGTAGCTCAGTTGGTTGGGTGTCATTCCATAAACCAAAAGGTCGCAGGTTTGATTCCTGGTGAGGGCACATGCCTGGGTGCAGGTTTGGTCTTTGGGCAGGCACATGTGGGAGACAACCAATCTATGTTTCTCTTTCACATCAGTGTTTCTCTCCTCTTTCTCCCTCCCTTCCTTCTCTCTAAAATCAATAAGCATGTTCTGTGGTGAGGATCAAAAAAAGAAAAATGACTTGCCCCAGGTTAAATAACACAGTAAAGTGAAAAAGAACATGAATTTAGAAACAAAAAATTCTCACCAAAGAAGAAGAAATAGTACCTCTTTTTCAACTTTACAGGGTTGTTTTGAATATGAGTGACACAGAGTGGAAATATTTATAAAATGTGCACGTTAGCTATTCTGCCCCGGCTAGTGTGGCTCAGTGGATTGAATGCTGACCTGCAAACCAAAGGGTCACCAGTTTGATTCCCAGTCATGGCACATGCCTGGATTACAGGCTGGGTCCCTGGTTGGGGGTGTACAAGAGGCAACCACACATTGATGTTTCTTACCCTCTCTTGCTCTCTCCCTTTTCTTCTCTCTAAAAATAAATATTTTTT
>PVKM010020516.1:0-23302 GCA_004027735.1 Carollia perspicillata | reverse complement strand
GTATCTAGCGGAAGGAGGGCAATTACTAGCCAAAAGAGATAGTCATTGATTCGTTAGAAAAATTTTCTCTGACAGTCATAGAGACTCTAACTCCTGGGTTTAGAACAACAGAATTCTAGTCGAAAAGGCAACCAGAGCAGGAAAAAAATAGTCTTACTGCTTTGTTATTTTCTTAGCATATTACTATTTATATGAGGTCAGGGGCATATAAACCTCTTGGCACTGTGCTCAAGACATAGTAAGGACTCAATAAATGTTAACTATTACTATTAATTTTTAACTGAACATTTATTGTTATTGGTTAAAGTTATCTAAATTCTGAAAGCCCTTGAGAAATATCAGCCATGTAGATAAAACATTTATAAAACCAAAGCGTGCTAGAAACATCCTTCTGGAGTTTCATAACTACTGTTCTGACTTTATACCCAGAATTTAACATGCAGTGACAGTAATTAATTCTCTAAATCCTAATTCCTACAGCTTGTTGACAATTCATCTACGGCACAGGCGACAAACACATCCAGCCCTCAGCCTTGTTTTATCCGGCCTGGCACCTTGTTTCTACCTGATGGCAGTGCCGAGTTTTTGCTTAACTGTTAAGGAGTAGTTACATTTATCTAGTCCTAAAATTACATTCGGCCCTTTGAAGGCAACCATGAGGTGGATGTGGCCCCCGGTGACAATGAGTTTGACACCCCTGATCTACTGTACCGGCCACCATAATCCACTTAATACAAAATGCCTGGCACGGTTTTCTGGCCTGTATTTAAATATAAGTTCTTCTGGAGAAACTCTAACACAGTGTGTATGTCAGCCAGTGCAATAAAACACTGGATTTTACCACTCAAATGTATTCTGTTGACCCACAGTCACTTAGTTTACTCTTCGGGGTGAAGGTGAGTTTCGAGGGAACCTAGTCACTCTCACACTTGGTCCGTCCCATCCTTCAGAGAGAACAATAATGCAGGAAGTGGAGGCATGGGGACCACACCACCCTGATCTGACCCCATGTGTTAACTAATGGTCGCACGGCATCCTAGCTCCTGCTCCCAAAACCAAGATAGCTGTGGCCATGACCTTGGTCTAAGCCTCCACAGCAGATCCACTTACCTACATTCACATCAACACAGAAACCACAACGTGATGACTAGACAGAATTAACCATGTCACTCGTTCTGACAGCTCAGTCAATACCTCAGCCTTTGATCCTAACTTGCTTCTGGACAAAAAGGGAGAGCAGAGCAGATGGCTCGGTGGGGACAGAGAGAAGGGACACCTGAGCTGCCTGCACCGCACGCACCCAGTCTCCTTGCGCTCGATGCTGCTGCTCAGTGGGGCTGCTGAGGGGACTGTGCACAATCCTGCGTGTGGTTACAGCAAATTTCTTAGTGTCCGGGTTTGTGGTGGCGAGTTTGGTCCCCTGTCTTTAGAAACAGAGGATTCGGACACTTCGATGGCCACACGGGCTTCACCCTCGTAGTCCACACCCACAGCTAGTGGTCCTGCTCTTTCGTGCTCCAGGTGGCAAGTAATAGGGTTTGTGAGCCCAGCCCCCATCTGCCCTTCCCCTGTGGACAGCTGAGTCGGGGGTGGAGGCCAGCTGGATGGAGCCAGGACATTAGAATGCAGGTTGTGGATTGGGACCGAAAGCCTGTGGATGCAGATAAAGAAAAGCACCCTAATAACATGAATGTTAATGAGATGATATTGGAAAAGCTACACTCCTCTGAAGAAAGGTGCTGCATTTATAATCATTTTTGCAAAGCCGGCCCTCTTACAGTATGGACAGCCTTGACTCTGGAGCTCCCTCTTACAGATTGTGCTGTTGGTCACTTTGCAAGGCCGCACCGCCCAGCGTTTTCAGTGACCTCTGCCCGTGCAAGAGCACATGGCTTCTCGTCTCGGGCACAGTGCACGCCACAGTGCCCATGCTCAGGTGGTGGAAGGCGGGCTCCAGAGGAAGGCCCCAGCTGACTTCCAGGAAGGTGTACTTAGCAAAGCACTGGGGCCAGAACTCTGCCACGCGGCGAGCTCACCACGGGACGCCATTGGTTGTAGCGGTGACACCGTGAGTGGTGGCTGAGGATTTGGATTTGTTTGAGGACTGCTCCAAAGGAAGCAATCGTGGTCGTTCTGACCTCATCAGTGCAGCACTGGACATACCGAGGGGCACACTCCTGCTGCAGGTCCCCTGACACAGTGGGCGGGCAGGATCCAGCCCCTGCAAGCCTCTTCCTCGTGAACATCGAGTGGATGGGACCCACACATCAGAGGCCAGATGGTGGTTTAATCCCGACTGTCTAGCAACTCACAGCCACCAGCTGTGTAACCCTGGACAAGTCACTCATTTTGAGTTTCCACTTTCTTATCAGTAAATGGGGCTTCACAACACATGCCTGTGGAGTTGTGACGAGCCCAATATCGTCCTAGGGCCTGCATATGGTGCCTGATAAGCGGGCAATCAATAGTCGCTTTGTAGTCACTTTTATTGTGCCGAGTTGACCTCCTGAGTCATGCTCCCCACTTCCTAAGATGTGGTAAGTGCCATGCCAAAAGCCACCGTCAGGAGGCCACGGAGTGTTAGCAGCTGTGACTTCTAACTCTAGTCCTGTCACTGCTTTGCCAGGGGAGGGCGGAGAAGTTAATTTAATCTGCCGGCACCTCAGTGTCCTCAGTATAACAAGGTGAACGCTATCAATACATCAGCTGAAATATTTTTAGAAGGGGTGACAAACAGCACCATAAGGCCGTCTACAAACACAGGCAACTCACTTATCCATGGGAACTGGGGACAGGAATCAAACAGATAAAAGAAAGCCATCAATAATCCTTAAACCTCATTAGGTTAAACACCCTTACTTGTCAAACCAAGGCTGGAAGCAAGGAATTAGACTGACTCATTCAAGTTCACTGCCTTCCCTTGCCTCTGTGTCCTGCTGGAAAAATGGTGAGTACTAAGCTCCCTGTTGGTTCTCAACTAGAGGGAAGAGGGAAGCATCGGCCAGGAGATTCTCAAAAAAGAGGATAGCTAAACCTGTAATGGTTCAGCTTTGTCTATACAAAGGACTCTGAAATGACTAATCCTTAAACCAAGTCAAGTCATGTAAATCTGTTTCTATCTATCTACCCATGCGTCTATCTGTTTGTCTGCCAGCCTATCTACCTATCAGCTGTCTTCTCGGCCTCAATCTATGTACCTAGATTTCTTAAAACTCCAATGGGACATTCCTGTAGGCAGTGCATGGAAGGTGGAGGACAGTTCTGTAGCACTGCACAGGACTCTTAGAATCACTTGGTCCAACCACTCTGGTTTGCAGATGAAGAAGGACGGGCTGTGAAGCATTTCTAAGTACTGACGGAGAAGGAAATGACAGCACAGTATGTGTCTGAGTGCCGGTGGGAAGTAATGTCAGTCAGGAACAAGAGAGTAGGAGAGCACATTTGTCACCGTGTCCCTTTCTGTACTCTCCCTCAGGTACTGTTCATTGTTTATCCTTTCATCTTGTGACTTGTAGTAACAGCAGTAATGATATGGTCCTCAAATATGGCTTTATTATCAAAACAAAGTTAATAGCTTATGTCAATACTAATGGGACTTCCTGAGCACCTGTGTGCAATGACAGTCTATTGCTAAAACAAGCAAAGGACACATGATGCTCTTCCCCTGCCTCTCTCCTTCCCAGGGGCCAGTGTGCTTCCCTTGTGCTTAACCAGATCTGGCCCAGGGGCAGGGCCCAGGCTCCCTCTGATCGTGGTCTCCTCCCCTCTGCTCTCTATTTCTCCGGGGGTGGGGAGGAACCCTGGGGCTCAGGTCATCTACAGTACACCTGTACTACATGTCAGATAGGCGCTGTGACTTTAAGAGAAACAACATATAATGAAACCAATTTTGCCATAAGCTAATTGATACAAATGAACTGAAGTCCTACAGCATCTCATTAATGTTATAATGAAATGATGTCATTTGAAGACCTGATGTACCAACCAGCCCCCTTTGCCAGGACAGTCTGTCGAACTGTGCCCAGCCCACATGTGAAAGGTTCAAGTTCCCTCCAGGACAACAGTAATATTTTGGGGTGATGATTTCTCATGGAGGCCGCATCCTCTAGAGACAGAATGGGGACGATTTTCCAGCTTGCTTTCAAACCCTTCCCCCTTTCATTTGACTCTCACAACCTGCTCCTCTGCAATTCCACAGACTTTTATCATATTCATGAAATTTTTTTCTTTCCACAATCTTCTTTTGAAATCTTATCAACCTCTTGGGAACTGAGGTCAATATAAGTGAACTTCATATTCCCACTTTAAACTTGAGGTGTCACGAAGAAATGACGGTCTCTGAAATCAACTACTACTTCATGCTGCCACTGTGCCACCACACCATGTCCTCACACAACAGTGAGACACCGACACTCCTCACACAATGACCTGGCAGTTCTGCACATCCGGCCAGGCACCTGTGCCAGGCCGTCTGCAGCTCATAGACCCTCACAGTACTCCTGCCCGTTAGGTATGTAGTCGAGACTGTGGCGTTTGTGAAATAAAACACGGAGTTCTGCTTCCAACAAGTGGTGTGGTGGCTCCTTGTTTAACCCCACGCTGGCCGGGCTGCTTGGCTCAGTCATTTCCAACTTTTCATCAAGGGCCCTCCCCATCCCCATTAATTTTCTCCTATAGACGTCCTTGCTTTCAGTAGTCCATATTTTAAAAGTAACCAGATTTTAATTAGTTAACTAGAGACACACGTAAATAATCGTCATTCACAGTTACTGAATTAACAAAGCAAAAGCATCCTCTATTCGAGTGGCACATGCAACTTTATCGTGGCTGAAATACAGAATTTCTAATGGCCTTTGTATTACAAAGTATTAAAATATACTTTCCCAGATTTCTGGGGCCGGGGCCTGCAGACTGGAAACCACTAGGCCAAGGGTTTCCTCTACCCTCCGACGTTCTCTCTGGGGTCTCGCCTGGTGAGCTGGCCGGCCGGCAGTGCCACCACCTGGCTGAGTCCCACTGGCAGCTGCTTCTCCACCTGGAGCCCTTCTCCTTCACACGGCCTTGGCTCCTGGGCTGGGCAGGGGCTTCTGCACCCCGCAGAGAAGCTCCACTATAGCCATACGGTGGCCCATCCTAGTCCTTTCGAAAGTCAGCTTAAAGAAAGGCCTTACTTTTTGTGGAGCCTGTATTTCTCTGGGACTTAGGTGTTCTTTGCCAACAGCCCAGGCAGCAGGGAATTAGCTGCTTTGGGTTAGTCCTATGAGGCCAAATATTTCAGTCCAGACCAAAGTCTGCAGATGCAAATCTGAAGAATGTACACCAAATGGATGTTCTGAGAGGTACATTCTACAGCAAATGCATTTTGTAAGGTGGGCTGTTCCCGAAGGAGAGTTCACATCCGCAGAAACTATCCCGTAGAAACGACGTTTTATGATCACCTTTCCTCAGGGCCTAGGGAAGCTTTACATGCCTTACCTCATTCTTCTGTTAAGTAGGTGGAAGACAGGGTTATCGTCACGAGAATGGCAGTTCTCAAGAACCTTGCACGGGCACTAGAACTAGTCATGACTCTGATTCAAAGCAGAAGCAAACGTCAGAGCCGCACTGAGGGGGCGAGGGGCTTCGCGGAGTCTGACGGCGGCAACAGAGACGGCGGCGCCGTGACTGAGAGGGGGCTGGCAGGCCAAACGGAAAACGTGATTTTTGAACTAAATCTTCCCGTATTTACATGACTCAACTGATCTCCACATGTAGACATGTGAGTGTTAATTTATCTGTAGGTGTTTGGAGGTTGACATAAATGTGTACATAGATATGTGTATATGAAATAAACTGTATCATTATACAACAGGCAATAACAAATCCGCATTCATCTTATATCTTAGAGCATTTGGAATACTTGTGGGCAGAACAATCATGTTTGGAATAAAACTTGACTCCTCTGGAAATATTTCATGCAACTCACCCTGTCTGGCCTCCACCACCCCAGACCTATTTGTCCAACATGAACCGCGCAGAGGCCGGCGGCTGACGTTGCCCGTCAGCGATCCAGGTACGAACAGCACGGCTGACGCCGTACCCCCGGTGCCCAGGACAGTGCCTGGCAAACGACCCCGGTTCAGCAAACACGGGCTGTGTGAGTACAGGAGTGCTCCCCAGGGCCCCTGATTTTGAGGACTCAAACCTGCTTGTAGAGATAGATATTTTGGCTGTTTTTCATAACAGTTTCAACTAAAACACATATAAAAAAACGACTTTTTCTAGTTTGACTTAGTTTGGCTTTGAATCAAATGGGATGCTTTGGGGGAAATTTCCATGATAATGATGACATGGGGTTTGAGAGATTTTATGAAGGAAAGAATGATAATGATAAAATAATGGCCATCATGACTCTGACAACAAAGGCATTAAACACGTATTAATACGTAGAAGAGGTGGTTCAAAGAAAATGACCACCTTAAAATGCATTACAATGGACAAACTGAATTGGCCCCAGTGAGAGCTGAGCTGCCCTACTGAAAGGATATTAAATCCTGGCATCCCACTATTAAAGGACACAGGGGACAATTCTATGGAGAGTCGCGTTACAATCTGCCCTGGGGGAAAGCGCCTACCCACACAGGTAAATTACCTGTTCCAGGGCCAGCCGGGAAGGGGCCCGTTCACTGTGTGTGGGTGAACACGCTGGTCCCGAGAGGCCATTTTATTTACAGCTTCTTCCCACCGGATCCGGCTCATTTGTTTTTATGTCTCGAATCTGCGTGCGGGCCGTGCCCGCGCTGCCTGCGTTATTATAAAACCCCTTTCGGCATGCCGCCGCCAAAATGGGGTGCTGCAGACACATGTTCTCCCAGGGCAGTAACTCCTTAATATAAACTGCATTTAATAAAACTGGTAGTGATTCTAAAAAGAAACGGAATAAGGTATGTTCGGAGGAAATGTCTGGAAGAAATTTGCAATTAATATTTTACAAGACATTTAGATTCCACCGATTCCTTCTTGCTGTTAAAATTTAAGAGCTTTTTCAAAACCATATTCCTCTGTTATTACACCCTTAATTAAATTAATTTATACAGTGAATGCCCTAATGGTACTGCTGTAGATTTTCAATCAAAACGCCTTATTGCTAGAGACAATATGGGTTAAGACCTCGAAGGAAGAAGGACAGAAGCCAGAGCGCCGTCACTGGCACAGGGACACTGGGCCTTCACAGCTGACGACTGGAAAGACTGTGGTGGTGGTTCTGCGCCTCAACTGAGGTCTTCATTTTATTTTTTTTAATTAAGTGAAATTAGGTCAGTGAACATGAAATGAATCTTGCAAGTTGCCTTCCCAGGGATTTCTCTCTGGGAAATGCAATGGCAGATGATGACGCTCCTAGGGAACGCATCCACCAGTTAGGGTGTGCCTACCTGAAACCCTACACAAAGGAAGCTATCTGTAGGCCAAGTGCTGCGCTGCTACAGCAGAGGCCACGAAAATCTGTCCAAGGACACAAAACGGCTCAGCAGTGGAAAGAGTCAGTCTCAGAACTTTGCACCAAACTCAATGGCTCATCAAGTAGCCCTGCCCATGCAGACACAGTCAACAGTCACAGTATGCTCTTCAGGCTATAAGAGCATGACTCATTAGGGAATTCCAAGGGGGAGAGTGTGTGTGTGTGTGTGTGTGTGTGTGTGTGAGAGAGAGAGAGAGAGAGAGAGAGAGAGAGAGAGAGATCAGAATAGCTTAGAACCCTGAGTACCCACTAGGCAGGCATCCGGTAACCATTAGCGATTTATTAATCTAATAAAATGCCAGTCATAAATAAGGTACTACACTTAGGATTTGATCAGTTGCTTAGGCTTTGACCTGCCATTTCTAAAAGAGAACATGATCAAACCAGGGAAATGAACCCGGGACTCCCATCCTTTGCTCTTTGGGTTGAGCTGTCCAATTTAGCTCCCTTTATTTTTAATATTCTATTTCTGGGGTTCACGTTGAACATTTCAGAAGATCTCATGACCCACTATCTTTCCCAGTCACGAGGTAAGAGACAGGCTTGAGAAATGGGTCCTTAGTGACCCTGCACTGACGAGTCCGGCCCTGATCCTTGACCGTGCGCCCTGTGCCCTGCAGGTGAAGGGTCTCTATAACCATACGGGACAGGAGAGGAAGGCTGTCTTTACAGAGAAATCTAAGAGCAGACACAGTCAACTGCGTGACACGTAGTCCCATGGGCTTTTTTCCTCTCCCATTCTAACCAAGTTCTTTGTTTCTCTCGAGAAGGGGAGATGGTTTCTAAACCTAATTTTGGTTGCATGATAAAAGTGCCGTACGATACAAAATACCAACAGCAAAAGAAAATAGGAGAAAACAAAACAAAACAAGAACCCCGAACACCCAGCACTCTTTGATCTTGTTTTAAATTGAATGTTTTGGACACTTTAGAAGAAAAGGCAGCAAGTGCCTTTTTAATGGATTTTATCCGCAGGAAAATGATTACAAGCAGGAAAGCTTTAAAGTGTCAGCTGGTGATGCATTTTTTTTCTTTATCCCTTTTATTTTTATTCGGAGAGATATTAAAGGCATATGGCAAAGTGCATCATTAATTTCTTATTAATTTCATAACATGAAGGCAACCAGTAAAAATAGTAGTGGTACAACTTTAAATTACTGAAACTCACTTGGTATTTAATGAGAGGCCGGGCACAGCGGGGTTTCTGTTAAATTAAGTTGTGCCTTGCATCACAGTGGGGAAACAGGTGTATACTGGTTTAGAATTATGGAAATGTTGACTAATTCCAAGGATTGCAATCAAACAGCAAGGCGTCCCGTAATATTTTTTCCCTAAGAATATGCATTAATCTTTTATGTCTGGCCCAATTTCTTCCTGTCCACCAAAAGCTCACAGCTGAAAGGAAAGCACTTTCATGATTTTCCTGTAGCTGTTAAGGGTGATATTTATCAGACAAAGCTGCACATGAATGCAAGACGTGGACCTCTGCTCCTGTTTACCTAATTGGAAGTGGCAAGGGCAGCAGGAGTGCGCACCGTGGAGGCTCTGAGCCCGCGGATCGGACCCGACATCTCCAAACTTTCAGTTAACCCACCTCAGGTAATTGGGCATATGAAACTGAGCTGGATAAAAAGAAAACCGCAACAACCCGCAAACCATCTTCTCCAACCCCCAAATCACTGTCCTTAATGAGGGGTCTCCAGATTCACCATCCCAGACTTCTGTATGCAGAGTTTTTAGGGAGGCAAGAGAGACATATGTGATTTTTAAAAAATACATTAAGATGCTACTGGTTTGCTAAGAAAAAGGTCGGAGTGAGATGCCCCAAGCAGGAGCATGGTCATCGGTCACTTGCACGTCTTTCAACACGGCTCAGTCGTCATGTTAACTCTGGGTTTCTGGAGCGCATCTTCACATATAAAGATGGCGCGTTGGGAGCTGTGCTTTTATTGGGGACAAGCTAAAAGTAACTAAGCTTTGCATTAGTTCAAAATAGGATGTGATTGGGCATCAATATACCCTAAATGCTAAATGACCATTCATCATTTCAAGTAGTTTTTTAAAATACACACGGAAGGGATTTGGTTGTGTCATTCGATGACACGATCTAAATGCTGCAACCTCCCAGAATTTACTTTGGAAAAATCCCATTTATATAGAAAATGAAGCTGAAGTACTACTTGTGCTTAAAAAAGTCACGTAGATCTACTAAGAGCTGCCTTACTAAAATCCCCCTAGTAAGTTTCAGGGAGAAGTAGTTAAACTAAACTGGGAGGGAGGATTCTCAGGTGGTACACTTGCTTTGCTGAGCTGTTTCTTTGATTTGCTCACGTGAAAAGGGGAAAACCGAAGTGGTGTGGTTCAAGATCAAGGCTCATAATGTATTGCTTTTGGGTTATTAAGAAGCTAATATATTGATAACCTTTTGTTGAATAGCTTGCCACTACAAATACTATAAAATTTTCAATGGATCTAAGGGGAATTAAACAAATGCTCTCTTTTCTGGGGGGAATGGGGGATAAAATGCCTTTGTGTGTGTGTGTGTGTGTGTGTGTGTGTGTGTGTGTGTGTGTGTGTACACCTACAGAGACAGCTAAATGACACAAAGTTACATTATATTCTGAAAACATTAGGGACATTATGTTATCTTTCTTCTATTATCACTGAACCAGGTTTCAATAAAATCGGCACCATTGCACTGCTTACCATGGGTGCCCCATATAACTGACGCCCATCATTATGATATTAATTTGTCATTGATTTCCGTGTCAATGGGGAACATATCCAAACAGCACAGGGAAATTTACACTAGCATGCACTATACAAAATTGCCACAAAACTCCAGAAATCATGTATGCTGATGAAGTAGCTATACAAATCAGTTCACTTCCAGTGAACTGTACTCATCATCAAATATTACTGGGAAGGAAATGGAAAAAAGGGGTAAGCTTTGTATTTTCTGTTCTCTATCAACATGCAGCCACAAATTGGGCATTAAAAACACTGACTTTGTTAACCACCATGGACTGTTTAGAAGCCATTAGGAGGTTTAATATTATGGCTGTACAGAGTACATTTTGTCCTTTCAAAAGAAAAATCTAAAGACAAAATTTGAAAAGGGGCCCTGGTGAGTAAAAGCTTTTCCTTTTCCATTTGCTTCTCTTGTGTGTGTTGAGTTTTTTTCCACCCTTTTTAAAATCGTAGCCCACCCAATCCTCTTCGGCAGCCGCTGTGACCCAGTGGGGTCGCTCTGATTTTCTAACCAGGGGACACACTGTTTGAGAGCTCTCTCCGTCAGCATTAATGCCAGTGCTTCTTTACAGGGCCGGCTGGCTGGTTTGGCTGCTGCAGAGGAACGGAGGGGTCAGCACACACTCCTCAAAAGACCAAAGTCATTTTTGGCACTAAGAGCCCATAACTAGAGCCTTCAGTTGAAAGGACCATTTTCAAGCAATAAAGTGATTTTGGTACAAAAGTAAACCGACTCACCCCAGGTAAAGTTTTAATATTGTGCAGTGCATTCTGGGCCTCAAGTGCAGCTTTTCTTGTATAAAATGTTACGAAACAACAACCTACAGAGAGAAATGAAAAGGTTTTAGAAATTTCTGTGAATGCTTTGCTCAGATATAATGGAGACTGTGGCGAACAAATAATCTACTTTAAAGGATGCACAATTTAAAAATAATAAAGTACATGAGAACAGTAATAAACAACATCTCAGGCATTTACATCGTGCCTTTCATCCTAAGTCATATTTATTAGCTTTACCCGTGGCGGAGATCAATCCATGACTCTGTGCGCCAGCTCCCTGGAACACAGCTCTTCAGAAACGAGGGTGGGAGGTAGTGGGTGAGTTGTTAATGGGACTTGTGGTGCACAGCCTCACAAAGAGAAGTGTTTAATCACAGCAACAATAGCAGAAACTCGCATTAACTATAATTTCCTTAAAGGGTATCTCTAGAACATCGCACTTCAAAAACACTTTCTAAACTCACTGGTTTAGACAACTGGATTATAAACTTCTTCAAAACTGGGAAAATGCTCTATTTTTTTTTTATCTCCACCATGGTACATAATGTAAATTCCCGTACATGAGATACTCAATATCTGTTTGCCAGAATGAAAGACTTTATTTTAACTAGTTAGCAATTAAGTTACAACACAGGTGGACACATGCCCGAACAGATATCTGCATGCTCTGTCCCGCATGTTTAACACAGCTGTGGCACATCGACTGGCAGTCTCTTGGTTCCTTATTGCCAAGAGCTGATGGGAATCCAGGCTGAATGCCCCTCCAGGAGAGGCTAGCATATACCCTATTCCTATCCAGTTCCTTCCACCAAAGAAAATGGGGTCAATCCGTAGACCATTCCTCCTGGGTTCTGAAGGATGGCTGACCCCTTCCTAAACTTGTAACTAATTAAAGAGATTGGTTAACATAGCTGGTTAGACCAAATAAAGATATCAGTTAACAAGTTGTTAAGGAGCATGCAGTTTCTTAGCACAACCAGGCTTAAAAAAAAGGTGTGGGCAAAACTAAAAATTTAAAGAGAAAAGATGCCACCTCTGATCACAGGGCTGTCTTTGGTAAGCTGGGCTAGGAAAAAAGTGGAGAGATGCACTCACCAAGACTGTACATATTTTACCCCACTTTACTAAAGGTCCTAAGGCACAGAGCCAGAGACAGGTGCAACTCTGAAAGGCACTCCTGTGCCAATGACAGCAAGCAGCAGGAGAGAGACACACAGCACTCAGGCAATGACACTGGTTCTGTTTGGGGGAACGATGCAAAAGAAGACCAAGAGCAAAAAAAAAAAAAAATGACACAGTTGGACAGTGGTGAGTTGGCACCACTAGCCACCTTTAGAATGCTAAGTTGGCATTCTGATTTTTCACAACAAAAACTCATTCAAAGGAGTAGAGAAAAATAAAGTAAAATTCCATTTGTATAGCACTCCTGAATGCAGAGAATATGACTCCTCCTCATTTGGAAAGAAATTTGGAAACTTGTCATCTATTTGATTTCAACATATCAAATATATATGATTTGTTGAAGTCAAATATGCAAAACCTTTACCTTTTGGACAAAGTGGGGTATGACCATAGTTCCTCAGCACTTTAAAAAATCCATGCATCCAAGGATAGGAAACCCTTAAAATAAATCGTTGGCATGACAGAAGAAATTGAAAATTATGAAGTTTCTTTAAAGAATCACAGATGGGCAGACTGACCATTTATATATGAGCTTTTCATTTTAGCTATTTGGACTTTGACCAGAGTTCATGTAGCCACGCTGCCTGATGGTAGACTTTTTTTTACTGAACTAAGCAGATTAACGAGTAGTTTTAGCTTCACTGACATAAGCCCAAGAAAAGCTATAGGAATTGCTTTAGATCAAGGAATAATTTAAAACAGCAATGTAAAGTCCCAGTTTCCAGTATTTACTGTAATCGCTCCATGAAGAAAAAATACCAAGTACACTTTGTTAGGCTTGGCAGCACAGAAAGAAATGCAGGAAAAGGCACATCGACTGCCTTCTGAAAGCTGCTATCAACCGGACTCTCGGTAAGTTCTCCTTTCCCACTCCTGGGCTTACCGGGATAGATTTAAGATAAGGAAGCAATGGGGAAGGCTCTGAACTTCAACCTCAATAATCAGAGCTTCAGAAAAGAGGCAGAATCTGATACTTTCAAGCAGGTGGATTTGGGAGGTGTGATGCTTAAAAAAAGATTTAGGGATGGAATAGCAGTTATACGATAGTTTGCTTGCCTGGGAAGAAGGCAGTTAAGGAAGATGGAAAAGAAAGGCCAGTCTGGCCATGCTCAGAGCTAAGAATGAAGCATTTAGATTGGTGTGAAAGAACAGTGAAATGACGGGGGAGCTGGAAATGGAGAACAGACGATGCTAAGATAAAAGCAGCAAGGAACAAAGATGATGCCAACTGAGGGAAGCCTGCATGTTCGGCCAACCTGAAGAGCTCTGACCAACACCCAGTGGTCTCAGGATACAGCAAGCCCTCCTGCCTTAACCACCCAGACAAAAGGCCTACCCTTTCCCCCTGCCTGGAATCCACTGGGAAGGTGCAGTTCATTTTCTATTTAACGTGGTGCCGTAGGGATGACAACATTTAACTGTTCCTAGCTATTTACATCTTAGTATAAATCTGGCTAAATTGCTTTCCTCTTGAACAAGGTTCTTAGTGAACGGAAGGTGGTATTCGTGGGTGTTTTTGTGTTTGAGAAAAGGCAAGTTTGAACTTGATGTCTGAGCAGTGTGGGATGGGTGGGGATGGAGAGGGGAGTCCAATGTATACAAGGGGAGATGAGAAGATACCCCAAATGTCAATCTCTTCCCAATTTCATCTGGGGTCCTCTCTGCCTAACTGATAAAGTGAGAGTGGCATTTTCTATTGCTGATCATCTTCAAACTATGCACAGCTCTGAACTCTTTCTTTATGTACATTTAAGCAAAGGTTTTCTTTTCTTTCTTCCTTTTTCTTTTTTAAATTAAGATGATGCCAAGATCAGCTCTGGCTGTAATACACAGGAGAATGTCCAGAATAATGTTAGTGACATGCTCCCCTCACGTCTCACTGAACCCCGATCCTATAGCTCAGCTCTATGGGGGCCCTGCTGGCAAACACACTTGGCACCTTTGAAAAAGGTGGCCCATTTGCAGGCGGGCAGAGCTGGCTTCTCTCAACAGCCCATGGCGCGGAGAGCAGAGCCCAGGCTGCATTTCTGCCCTCACTCGTAGCCTCAGCCGGGCGCCCTCCTGCCATAAGCAACGTGCAGAAACGGGGGGTTCTGGGGAAGACAGTATGATTTGGATTATCGCCCAAGACTCTTTCCTCTCAGTTCAAACATCTGAAAAATACCCAGCTTCCTCTGTAACTTACTTTAGTTTCATCACTTCTAAATTAGTGAATAAAAACCAGATCTGCCTAAAACCCTCCCCCAAACTACATGGACGTATACAAAGTATTACATTAGGGACAATTTTTTAAAGTCAAAAGTAAAAATTATTCTTTACCTTTCTTGGGCTAAAAATGTCTTATACTTCATTCAGCATGCATACTAATACACTTAATAAAAACAGTGTTTGAAAAATTAAGGTATCTTAAAATTTGCAGGATAAACAGAGAATTACAAACTTCAGTAGTCACCTTAAGCGCAGCAATTTATATTTTTTCCCTCAATGGGACCTCAGTCTGTACACTTCCAGAATAAGAATGTGTTAAAGACTCTTTATTTCTGTGAGTACTCTTTAAAAGCCGTACTTTTTTGTCCATCTATCACTTGATATGCTCACTTAAAAATTTTAGATTCATTGACCCACAGAGATTATTTCAACAAAGGAAGGGAGAAATATCATTATTTGCCTTGATATGGTAATTATCATGGAAAAAGGTCAGGGAGCTACTATAGATCCCAGAAGACCCATGAAGGTTGAACAAGGATGGAATTTTCTTTCTTGCCTACCCTAACTGGATGTACAGCTGTTCGGGGAACCACCTGTCTCTGAGATTTCCCCACACCAGCTGTAACTCAGGTCTGAAACGTGCCGGATGCGTTTTCAGGTCAGCTGCAACACCAGATGGCTCGGCAATCTGACTCTGGGGACAGACCTCCCTCCTTCAGCAGTTCTGCTTCCCACAGACATCATCGTAAGGGGGGTGGTTAAACATCCACATTATCCACAGGTGCTCTTCGGTGGTCAGTGGCCGCAACGTGCACTGGAGGGGACAGCCCCTCCAGCTTTGGGGATTCCAGGATGGTTCCTGGAACCCGCCTTTCCCTGCCACGCATGAAGTTCTCCATGTCGAACATGGGCAGTGACCCGCCGGGGGACTCGGGGGAATTAGCGGAGGCTAATGCAGTTTGATGAGTCAGCTGCTTCGGCAAGACTCAAGCCTCCTTTTTCTGCTTAATGCTGCTAATTTTTGCTGCTTCACATTTTTCTGCTTCGCTCATTTGACACTAATAAGCACTTGTACTTCACAATTCTTGTCACCTTTATCCACTTATTCAGGAGTTTCTGTCAGCGGCAGCAGCCACCTTACAAAAGATGAACATGATGTTCCACACCAGCCTACTCCACGGCACCCTAGTTTTCCACAGTTTCATTGATACAATGAATTGCATCAGCAAGAGCTCTGGATTTTGGAGCAAAAAATATATATCCACCACGCATGTGTCTATCTGTCAATCCTATCCCACTGTTCCTCAGAAGAGCTTTTCAAACTCACAGGCGAAACAGGTTCAGAGGCGAAACTTGAGAGGTGGTTCCAGAACCACACGCAGAGCCTCACACACCCACTCCTGAGGACCCCTCTGCTGATCCGCAGGGGATGCTGGTGAGTCTGCATGAACGGTCTGGTCCGGGATGACACAGCAAAGCACACTGCCATGAACGTCTCCCTGTGAATTCATTTTGCTGCTTGACTCATTGCACATCTAGCAGAGCCCCTAGGAAGGCAACACAGGACGACTCAAGCCTGAGGGTGGAAGAGAAAGATCCCGGAGTGCAGAGTGCCACCTGTGAAGGCCGGGGGTGCAAGGCTTCCAGTGAGCATCTCAGAGTGGTTAGCAAGCAAGTGGACACTGGGCACCGAGGGCAGGAGGGAGGTACAGAAAAGTCACCCGGTTCCAGGGTCCCCTGTCTGCTACCCCTCTGCCTGCCTCTGCAGAGCCCCGTCAGGAGGACCGGGAGCCGTTTACCACCCAGGTTCCCAGAAGTGGGCAAGTTTAGCAATGTCGCTGCGCACGTTCAGCTTGCAGAGTGAAGTGTAATCAGTAGTATAATTGTTCGATAAAACGACCATCTTGTATCAGAAGTTGAGAGTGGCAATTCCCAGAAGGGCCGAGCACTGCATAGTCCAGATAGGGCAGTTGGCGCCTGGCTCTCTCTCTTCACGAAGAGTTGGTGCTGTCACGAAGGGTTCCCTCAGGT
This sequence comes from Carollia perspicillata, assembly GCA_004027735.1. Lineage (NCBI taxonomy): Eukaryota > Metazoa > Chordata > Mammalia > Chiroptera > Phyllostomidae > Carollia > Carollia perspicillata. The sequence goes on along the minus strand of PVKM010020516.1, from coordinate 6,852 downwards.
ATTTTGCTGGCTTAATTGCTGAATAATTTGAGACACTGTTATGAGGCTGTAGCTGTTTCCAAAGATTTAGCTCCAAACAAGACAAGCCAATGGCATCTATACACACACACAACGGTAGTGAGTTTAAAACCACAAAGGCGACACTCAACTTTACTGAAAGACTTTCATTTTAAATGATCAAGTAGATTTATCCTCAAAGAAACCATCTGGATGATCACATATCTTTTCAAACTGCAGCTGCTTCTCTCAAAAATCTCTGCTTGGAAACTCTTGGCAATAATACTCACAGAATTTAAAAACAAAAACAAAACAAGACAAAACAAAAAAACCCCAGTGCATGTGCAGAGACAACCAGTTCGTACTGTGTCCTGCCCTGAGTCAAAGAGCAATTTGTTCACATCGTTCAGTGTTGAGTGTGGAGAGCAGTGTAGACACAGCTCTAGAGAATGATACAAGAGATCCGATTTTAAAATTTACTCCATCCCAAAGAAAACTGACACCCTACTTGTTAAAGAGACTTCCTCCCAGGTTTCCCAACTTTACCAAAGTGGGGAGAAGGAGAACTGAGGTTTGAGGCTCTGGAGACACCACTTTATAAAAGGGCATATCCTTTAAGCTGCTGACTCTAAAACACAGACAAGGCCGTGTGTGACATCTGTGTGTCTGGCTTACAGAATCTGGGCATAGAGACAGGAGGTCAGCGCCTTGAACGGTTTTCAGTTATTGAAACAGTCACCCGTCAGCTGTACTATGGACACTTCAGCTCACAGGCCAACAACTTCTGTCTGCTCAAGGGCACAAGGGAGCCAGTCCTGCGTGTGGCCGGTCTAGTGACACGTTCCTCAGGACTCTCCTGGAGCCACCAGCCTGGGCTGAGCGTGAGTCCTCCTGTGAGAGGGGCTCTCGTGAGTGGGGAGCAAGGGCCTTGTTAGGATGCTCTGGTTCTAACTGCCAGTTCTTTTTCCGGTGCCATTCTTCAGCAACACCCTCTTATGGAGAAGTGTGGAACGTTTTCCAAAGAACATACAAATAACTACAGCTGGAGGGTGGAGGAAAGAAGGTGAGAAAAATGACTTCCCACAACCCTGTGGCTAAGCTGCTGAAATAAAACGGAGCTGTGCCCCCACTCATCTGTCTCCTCGGTGGGCTCTGCCCACTGGATGTGGAGAGGATGTGTTCAGGGCCGTCTGGTGTCTTAGGCATAAGAAATGCACTTTCTAAGTCTAAGCAAACAATCACTTAAAAGCAGCCACAGAATAATCATCTCATAGTTGAACCCTGCATGTACACGCTTATTTCTTTCTTTTAAAAACAAAGCAATGGTTGTGGCAGACAAATTCAAGATATATTTGAAGTCAGGACATCAACGGAGTCCTCATGTTGTGAACTAAAAACTCCTTTAACAGCTGCCTTTGAATTCCAAGGGGCTGACAGATCAAGGCACTAAGGCCCTGGAAGGCCAAATGAGCGAGCCCGCTCTGGTCTGTCCGTTTCTGTGAAGGAAGCTCTCGTCTGTGCACATCTACAAGTTACATCACAGTTGGGATCTCGGCTTCTCGTGGAGTCCGTGGCATGCAGGCCAGCTGGAGTCAGAAGAGGACACTCTGCTCATCCTTGGTTCCCCTTGTGGTCTATTTTCCCCTCAATCTTTGCCACTATAGAGAGAATGTAATGCTTTTTCCAGAGTCCAAAGGTTGTTGATCTAAGTGGTGTATTTTTGTACTCAAGTGACATTCATACACAGCAAGGTTTTGACCATCAATCATTGGCCTCACCCCTGCCGAGACCCTAAACTTTCAGTTTCCACAAAGCAGTTAAAGGTTCAAACACCCCATCAAAAATCCCCTGAATTATATTTTTTCAAGAAAACTTAGCACTGACCTTAAAAAAAAGAAGTAGTTTACCGGTGGTCTGGAAGGTGACCCCCAGCACCTCGGTGAGAAAGACAATGACAAAACGCCATTCTCTGAAAATACATAGACGTGTCCGGAAGTGTGCTGGTGCCTGCAGAGGCCTACACATGTCCCTGTCCTTGGCCCCAAGTCCGCCCACCAAGAGCTGGTGTTGCCACTTAAAAACCACATCCAATGCACTGTTATTAACGGGGGCCTCTGTCGTCTTGGGTGTGCATTCCTTTTATGGTGGCTTGCCTTAGCGAGCGGGAGGTGGGGCTGCACGAGCAATGCTGCAGACAGAGGGGCTCCGCTCAGTTCAGCCCGGTGCTACAGGGCACTGTTTGGTGTCCCTGCTTCCGGTGCCTCACTGGGGCTCCTCCCAACCTGGACGCTGCGCCCAGATGGCTGCAATGGCAAACGCTGAGATGCAAAGGGAAGGAATGAAAAACGCAGCATTCAAAGGCAGAAAGCTAGTTCTGTAAAGAACCTGCAAGAAGATGAGAGCTTTGTTTTGCAAGTTCCTCTCCCACTTTTTGGCTTTAAACTCAAAATGAAGCATAAGGAAATTGCAGGAAGTTAACGTGGCGTTGCTTTCTCTTGGCTTCTGTGCCCCTTTCATCACGGAGGTTTACAATTTGTTAACTCAACTATCCTAACAAGAAAACAACAGAAAAGGCAAAAACATCCTAGTAATTAGTGGTTGACAGCGCCCTTCAAAGTCAACGCCTATCACAGGAGGCTGCGCCATGGACCACCCCCGAGAGTTTCTGCCTTGAACTCTTTCGACCTCCTTTCACGTACCAAAAGACTTTTATAACCTCAATCTCTCTCATTTGAAACTTCTAACAGTCTCCTAAGACAAACCTTTCCCCCTATTTAAAAGCGGGTCTTCCATCGCTAGCATATCAGCTACCCAATACAAATGCCACATCCCGTAGAAGTCAACTTTTAATGAAACCGCATCCAATTAGCTTGGCTTTATAGGGTTTGATATAATTGGCACCCTGATGTAAAAAGTATCACCATCTGGCCACTACCTAGGAAGCAGAGACACAGCTCTTGCCACTCTGTGTTCAGCTCCTGAATTATATGGCAGTCACCATTTGGATGACCAAGCGTGAACCCCAGGGAATCCCTTGGGAATTCCAGTGATGGAGCAGGAGCTGTACTTCCCACTCCTGGCTGCCCGGGCAGGGGTCCTCTGTTCCTCCCAGAACTCTGACTCAACGTCCCCAACAGGACTACCCTTACACAGCAAATCTGAGCCAACCTTTCCACCAGGCGGAGAACACTGATCTCACTGGCTCCCTGCCATCCTGCACCCTCTCCTCAGACTCTGCACCTCCTGTGCCCCGACCACGTTCTGTTAAGTGGCCACAAGCCCTAGGGTACTGCCGGCCTCCTGCCGCCCTGGGGACTTCTCATGGAGAAACCATCTCCCGGCTCCCATGGCCCTGTGAAGGCAGGCTCACTTTCTAGATCTTCTGCCAGGAAAATTTAGTGTCTTTCTCTCTTTCTTCTTCTTTTTTTTAACCTAGATTAAATCTACTGTATTTTCAAGTCTTTTGACACAACTGAGGAGGACTGTGCACAGCTGTGTGTGTGCCGCAACCCTTCCCCACCCGTTATTACGTAAACACCAAGGAGAGAAGGGCACGGAAAAGGTATCCAGGGCAGAACTGCTGGGATCTGCTTTGTCCCCTTTCCCTGGGCCTCTGAAATAAGCCACTTATGTTACGCCATTTCAAATGTCCAATACCTATAAAAGTATCTGAAGGCCTTTACTGGCACCCTTTTCCCTTGACATGACAATCCTCGCATTCAGCTGTTTCTTGAACCCTCCCACCCTGCTCTCAGCACGTGAAGGGGGGTTTGTGGGTGACGTGTGTGCATGTCAAGGATGAAAGCAGCAAGCGGTGTCTTCTGTTACAGAAGAGGTCACTTGACCTTTGCAATACAAGGTAATAAGCAAACTGTGGACTTATTACATTTTTATCTTTAAATATTAATTCTAGAGCTGGAAGAAGGGCCATATTTTTTCTCTAAAGGGAAAAAAAATATCAAGGCTGACCTTGACAAGCCAACTGCTGTACTGCACAAGGCCGTAGTGGGCAATGTCCCTAAACTACGTGACTGGACAGACTCCCCGGACCTGTGGGCCTCCCCAGAGTCTTGGAGGTGAGGCAGAGATCGTGCCAGTGGGGGTGGCAGCCGTGGCTCCTTCTCCACGGGCCCGGGGCTGGAGCAGGCCTGTAGGCTGAGTTAATCAAGACACCTCCAAGCCGATGCAGGCAGGCGGCCCAGGGTTAGCTGTGGTAGAAGGTAGTTCTGTCTTGAATCCAATTAAAAAGGATTTAGTTTCTAAAGTACTGAGGGAACTCATTAAAAGGAAGTTTTTAATATAAGGTTATTTCATAGTATGGATTCACTTGAGGATAGGATGGCATTTTAATTAGGAGTTTGGTGGCAGGGAGAGTAGGTTAAAATCCTATCTATTTTTCTATGATTCTCAGTTCAGCACACTGGGCTTTGTGATGCTTCCCGGCCAGACCAGTCTGTTAAGTCTCAACTTCACTGTCCTGCTTTCGAGGGGGTGGCAATTTGTACTCCTGGAAACTAGGAGTACAGACCCCTTATTGTTAGCTTGGGTAAAATACAGCTCGACTCAGTCCTTCAGTGGGTTCTCACAGGTAATCTAACATTTTATGGACCTGATGTAGGTGGGGCTGAACTCTCAAGGGGCATTTCAATCCAGAGTAGAAACAAAATATTTTAATTCTGGAATTGGAGTGAGGAATTGTATCTACTTCCTGACTCTAGCCTTAACAGCCAAAGTGAAGAGCAGAGGCGAACCCTTTGGCTACAGAAACTGCACTGGCTAAAGACCTGCACTGATTTCAGACTGCTTCCCACGCTCTGTGACTCTGGGGAGTTACCATTATGGCTACGACGACAGCCTTACCCACTCCCACAATGACGATGCCATTTTTCACGTGCATGTAGATCAGGGAGGGACAGGGCTGTACAAACTGCCTGGAACAGCAGCACTCATGTAAGAAATGCACTTACGTAGCCAAATCCACGTAAGTTGAGGCTCCAGGGATAAGAGGTCCCAGAGTTCTCTGGGCAGAGAGTATGGCCATTTTCAAAGTCACACCAGATATTTCCTGCGTCGTTTATAAAACTTCACAGTGAGTGAAGTACTCACTCCTCCATATTAGAATTACGGATTCAACAGGGGTTTGACACATTTCTTCACTTTCTAAAGTCTGTTTCCTTATTTATAAGATCGGGTTAGTAATAGTGACCATATTACAGGATTGTCATGTTAAACAAACTAATTTGTGGAAATGTTTCACACAGCTCCTGGCATATTAAAATGGTTAATAAATGTTAGATATTATTGTCCCCCTTAAATTTATGTCACTCCATAAAGCCCCACACTGGGTGGGACCCATGCAGGTTCCCCACGAGGCAGCTGAGGGGCAGGCAGTGTTACCCCAATGTTATCACAGAAGAAACCAAGGCACCGAAAGGCGGCGTCCACCTGCCTGCCTCGAGGCTGTGCTGCTCCCCGCTGGCCTCTGGGCGGAAGGGAGACAATCAAGCCTCTTGTAAATGATGACCACACACCCTTTAATAGGGTTTGGAATTGATTTTGTTGTCTTGTTTTCTGCAGTAATTACTCAGGACTAGCCAAGCTCACTCATTTGCACGGCCTTTGAGTACTCTGTACATCTATTTACATGACCATGAAACAGCCAATCAACTTTAATGTTGTCCTTGGGATGACTTTCCTGTTCAAGGTATGACAAAATTTCCCCCAACTGTACACGCGATGGTACTCCCCCAAGAGCCAAAAATTCCCTAAAACAGTTGGTTATTTGACATAAAACCAGTTGCTGTCTCACGAGCACACCCAGGTTTCGTTATAATGAAAGGAACTTAGCCACTGCTGTGTCACTTCCTTCATTTCAGCACAAAGGAGGAAAAAGAGCTGAATCACTGGGCTTTGCATGAAGAGGCAGCACTCTCAAAGTCCAGCATCAGGAGCGAAAAGGGAGGAGGGCCGGGGTACCTGCCCCCAGGGCGTACTTGGGCACCGCCAAGGACGGGGCTTCGGCGGCTGCACGTCATCTTGAGAGGTACCATCTCCTGATGGCAGGTAACACACAGGGAGAACCGCCGGCTGCCTGAGAAACTGCCGTCTGTGATTGTGGTTCTGTCACTGTTCTGTTGTCATGCTGCCTAGGACCACTGAAAGGATCCCTGGTCCCCTGAACAAGGCACGGCACGGTGCCCAGCTTCTAGGTGCCTTTTACACTGACGGACTGTCCTCAGGGTGTTTCCCCATCTGCTCAGCCCAGAACAACTTTTTTTTTTAAGACTTCACGTTCCAGCAGCCCTTCTGACATGGGCTATTCATGGTTAAACCAGCCCGTGTGACACTCTTGAATCCACTTGCTGAGAAGTGACCCTGGTATGGTTGGCCAATTTCAGGCCTAAGATGTGCAGTTTGATGGTTAGGTGAGATAGATTTTGTTTAGTCCACTTAGTAGTCATGTACACACAGCACCAACCTCAGACTCAAGCATACAGAAAATACCAAGTACAGGTGGGCTTCTTCCCTTCCTTCTACTTAGGATATAATTTTAGGAATACTGTGCAGGATTCCTCTATATCTAGAGTGACCGAAAAAATCACATCCAAGTGGCGACACTGGAAAGCAGAAGAGGAACCCAACGGTTACCCTGGGACACGCCGAGGGCCCCCACAGGCAAACACATGCCCCTCCTCCCTCGTTCTCTCTCTCAGTCCTTCCTTTTCTCCTTTGAGCTGGAAGCTTCAATTTTTACTAAAATAAAAACTCAAAAAACAACACTACGATCTATTTTCCCAGTAACATCCGCTGCGGCATCAATAAACCTCTGATGACGGCTCCAGCCGGAGTTTGAAC
>PVKM010020515.1:0-23313 GCA_004027735.1 Carollia perspicillata | reverse complement strand
ACCTCAGCGCCCACAGTTGAAGAATAAAGAAGGAAGAATGTGATTAACGAAAGTTTCTTGAGTGACCGTTGTGTGGTTGAATACCAGGTGGGGGAGGGGGGTGTGGCAAAGAAGTGCACACAAAGGAAGGAAAGGCTTGCTTTTCCAAACAATCTAGAAAAAACTATTTGTGATTGAGCAAATGTGTTACCTTTGATTTGTAAATAATTTCTTAGATGGGTAAACGTGTAAAAACCATTCTGCTTCCTCTTCCTCCTGGACTTACCTTGTCAATTAAAATATGAATAATTCATTCAGACGTCCAGATGGGGATTCCGCACAGTCTCTCCCTCTCCCTTAGCCCATTCTTACACTGTGTTACACAATCCAGTTGATCACGCCTCTGAACTGTGTCTTCACTGTAGACCCTCTTTTTGTCACCCAAGCATTAGGCAAGGCGTACAATGGTACAGGTTGTTGCCCTTTTATTCATCTTCCCTGTAAAATTTTTCTTCAATGACCCATCACATAACTAATTTCCAAATACAAAGTTGTATTAAGTCAATTCCCTGCTTATAGCTGTAAATGACTCCTCATCATCCGAAGGATAATAGAAAAGGAAGGCTTGATAGCTAAGCTTTGCCTAACACAGTTTTCTGCTGCCCCAAATCTTCACTGCCTGCCTTGTTTCTGAACTTCACTGATGACAAACTAAGGCAGTGCCTCTCTTAATTAAGTAGGCTGCGATGTGGTCGGTGCTTCTCAAGTATATTTCTTTGCACATCGAAACTGAAATTATACAATATAGATAGATCTCCAACTTCAAAATATATGTAATATGAAATTTAAAAGAATTTTAAATTGTACACTTGTGTGGAATATGACAATATACAACTATACTGGAAGATAGACATAAATAAATATATGTATATATATACAGTGGATTTTAAATAATATCCTTATATAGTTGTACTCTAATGCTTTTTCTTACTATGCTTTTGGACATCATTACTGCTTTTTTCTTTATTTGATATAATAGGATTATTAATGCTTATTAAAATTCCTATATATTAAAAAGTCTGAGTAGTTTTATTTAATATTCAGAAAGCTGAAATTAGACTTCAAAAAAAGACAGATAAACTACACAATATCCACTTTTCTAGACTGAATCAGAAAGCTACTTTGCAGGAAGACCAAGTAGCCTGAACTCTAAGAACAACAAAATTCCTAATGCAAAAACACGCAGTGCTTCAATAGAGGCTTGTTGATAACATCCTTTAAAAATAAGGGGCGTGCACACTCTGCCAGTGAAGCCTCTGATTTTCCTGTTTCTTAGCTTGTAACTAGCATGTCAGTTCTTTGATTAAAGCAATGTGTCCTTATGTTAGAGGATCAAAAACTCAGTGCCTTCAAGGACAAAGCAAGTAAAGCAGAGAGAATTTACATCCTTTCTATAGGCTTTTGTTGCTTCGTGCTTCACGACAAAGGGAGCCAAGTGTCCATTCTTCTGATTTCCCAAGACGAACCAGAAATTGTTCATTTTAAGTGAAATCCATCCACTTGAAAACATGACAATTTCTTACTTTTTCTTTAACCCTTATGGAAAAAAATCTGATCTCTGTTTCAAAGTTTACATATTTAAAATAAAGACTAAAACCAGAAGTGACAATTTAAGGTACAGTTGCCCTTTGCACAATGAATGTTTGCCCCCAAAAAGAGTGTGTAAATCAAGCATGTAATTATATATCTATACACACATGTATGTAAGTGTGTTTATAGAATCAAATTTTAAGAACATCAAAGAAATTTATGATTTAATGAAACTCCATAATAAGTCCTTTTTGACTTATGAGAAAGTATTTCCAAATTTGATTAGATAAATTACTACCGAAAGGAAGAAAGAAAGTGATCACAGGAAGAGTGAGGGCAAAGGCGCTGGAACCGTACAGCCATGTGCCGCGTATTTGCTTTGCACACAACCTTTGGGGACAAGACCACCTATGTCTCTGCTTCCGCCTCATATAATCTTTGTGAAAGTTAAGTCAGATAATACTTTATACAGTTTTAGTGAAACTTAAGGGAGATAAGATATTGAAACTTGTAGAGAAATGCTTGATTAAAGGCAGATATCATTAACAAAGGGGAAAATTCTCTGGTTTGTATAAGGCATATTTCATATAAACATTAATGAATTCCAATTTTAGAGAGAGATAAGCATAAAAGACAAGATAACAAATGTATCATTACCTTTTTTAGATACTGAAATATGTATGAAACTGACAATTTGTTGAATTCTTCAACTTAAGTCCGTTCACTAAGCTTGGTTTTGAGGCAGTGGAAAGATTGTCAGAGCTTAGTCAAACATAACTAATACCTTTGATCTAAAGGTCATTAAATACCATGGCAGGTCATCACTGTTTCCAGAGACCTTTACAAATTTAATAGACAATTTTGTCTTGAAGGAGTTAGGTGTTGACTGACAAGGACAGGTCTCGGTTGCTCTCCTGTGATTTCTATCTTCTGCTGATTTTGACTGACTCCTTACTATACAATTTTGGAGAAAAGCACCTAACACTTCTGTGACTTCATCTTGCTTCTCGGCAGTGAAGACGTAAACATGAAATCACTTCGTGAAACGCTAGAGCACTTTGGAGATGGGTACCTTGGCAACAACCTTGACATTCGATACAAATGAAGTGTTGGCATCGACTAGACCAAGAACACATATGAATGACCCATGGACATGGACAGTAGCATGAGAATTGAATGTGGGTGTGGGAGGTTGGTTGGGCGGAGGAGGGCAAAGGGGGGAATATCAGGACAACTGTAATAGAATAACAATTTAAAAATGATTTTAAAAATGTTAGCATGGAACCACAGAATTCTGGCTACTGTTATTTAAAACTTAGTCTATGTCACTAAAACAGTGACCTAGTCCACACACATGTAAAAGCTCTTCTCTTAATTTTAAAAGAATATCACAAATAGCACAGAAAATTATTTAGTTTACATATGTATGTGTTGTCTTGACTGTGTCGATTAAGCAATGTGTATACATTCAGGGTCATAAAATATATTCATGGTTTTGTAAAATATTTTTATAAGGCAGATGTGCTTATTTATCTAACTAAATATAACAAAAATCAGCTGAGAAGAGAAAAAACTAGTTTAGTATGTCTTAAATAATAACTGCTTGTCAGTCTTCTGCTTCTCTACAGAATAAAAAAAATATCACAAGAAAATGTACCACAAACTAGATAAGCTACAACAGCCATAGATTTTTGAACCCTGTTAAAAGCTGAGCAGGTAATCATCAGGGAAAAGCAATTCAAAACCACTGAGCTATCACTTCACACCTGTTAGACTGACTATTTAAAAAGACAAGAGATCGTAAGTATAGCCTAGGATGTGGAGAAAAGGGAATCCTGTGCACTATTGGTGGGAATGTAAGTTGGTGTAGCCGCTGTAGAGACCATGATAGAAGTTCCTCAAAAAAAGTAAATAAAATTACCGCATGATCCACTTTTGGATATATAGTCAAAGGAAATGAAATCAGAATCTCAAAGAGCTACCTGCACCTCCATGTTCATTGTAGCACTATTCACAATAGCTGAGCCATGGAAACAACCTACATATCCATCGATGGGTGAGTGGATAAAGAAAATGTGGTGTATAGGTACACAATGCAATATTATTCGGCCATTAAAAAGGGGAAATCTTGCCATTTGTGACAACATGGATGAACCTTGAAGACATTTGCTAAGTGAAATAAGCCAAACAGAGAAAGACAAATACTGTATGATTTCACTTATATATAGAAGCTTAAAAAGCAAACCTTGTAGAAATAAAGTAAGATTGTGGTCATCAGGACCTAGAAATGAGTGAAATGGGGAATGTTGGTGAAAGGATACAAACTTCCTGTTACAAAATGAGCAATTGCTAGGTCTTTACTATAAAGTATGATTCCTATAGTTAACAATACAGTTTTATATACTTGAAAGTTGTTGAGAGAATAAATCTTAAGTGTTCTACCATCAAAAATAAGAACAAGAAACAACCCCCCCAAACACTATAGTTATGTGAGGTGTTATAATTATGATGGCTGTGTTAACTAACCTTATTGTGGTAATCACCTTGTGACAGATATGTGTATAAAATCATCACTTTGTACATCTTAAACATATATTTTATAAGCCAATTATATTTCAATAAAGCTAGGAAAAATTTAAAATGTTAAGAATGAAAGAAACACATCAGAAATTGAAACTTCTTTCAATGTGTTTAAAGCACATTTGAAATGGCTGGGGAAAGTATTAATGAACTTAAAGAAAGGTCAATATTAAATCATCAAACTAACACATGAAAAGAAGCATGAAACACTCAGAAGAATGCAACACAAATCGGTGGGACAGTAACAGATAGTCTAATATATGTGTAATTGGTGTATATCAGAGAGAATGGGGCACTAGCAATAATTAAAGAGACAATGGCTGAGAATTTTTCAACACTGTCGAAAGATATCAGTCCACAAAGTGAGATATGGAAATCAAGCAGGACAGATGTAAAGAAAAAGACAGTTAGGAACATCAGAGTCAAATTGGAAAAAAAAGTAAAAGGAAATTTGGAAAAAGAAATCAGTAAGACAAAAGAAAACATTACACACAAGAAACAAAGATATGTATGATTGCTGACTCTTTTTCAAACATAATGGGAGACAGAAGAAAAATAAATGACATCTCTCAGGTACTGGATAATTTTTCTAATCCAAAATTCTATGAGCAATAAAAGTATATTTAAAAAATTAAAGCTAAATAAAAACATATTCAGAAGGACATTAGTGGACAAATCAGTCTCTGGTAGACCCAGGCTACAAGAAATGCTGAGAGAATCTCCGAGACCAAAGGAAGTCTGAATCTGTAGAGTAATAAAAAGGGCTAGTACAATCATTGTACATGGAGAACACTTTTCTCAGCCTCCCTGTGTATGTACAGAGATAGATATATTAATACACACATGCACACACAGGCACATTCATAGATTGATAGACGCATAGACACATAGATAGCCACGAAGATACTTAAGACTCTTAAATGTATTTAAAAAGCCTTTAGCTGTTTAAAGAAAAATAATGACAACATAAAATGTTTTTGTAGATATGTAGAAACAACACCTAGGGCAACGAAAGTATAAGGGACTAAGAAATTTGTACTATAGAAAGGGTAAATAGAATAAGAAAATTTATTTCACCAAAAAAGGTGAAAAGAAAGATCCTACAGAGAAACAAAAAACAAGTAAGGCAAATATAGAATAAATATTAATATGGTAGACTGAAATTTAACTGTGCCAAAAACTATATTAATATTAAGGCATTAATAATTGCTATTAAAAGTCAGAGATTGACAGAAAATAAAAAATTAATAACCAATTATATGCTAATTATGGTAAGCACTCTTTACATATGAAGACATACAAAGAAAATAAAAGGGTGGAAAAATATGTACAATGCAGGCACTAAGCAAAATCAATGGTCAAGACAGAAAATACAGCAGAAATAAAAAGCAATTTTCTGTAATGGTAAAGGGGAGTATTCATCAAGAAGACATAGACATCATAATTTTTGATGCTCCAAATAGTAGAACATTAAAATCAATAAAGCAAAACTGACAAAGCTAAAGAAAAAGAGATAGGTAGATCCACAATTTTATTTAGAGATTTTTAACATTACTCTTTAAGCATTAGACACAAAACAAAATTAAAAATAGAGAGAATTTGAACAGCCCTGTCAACTAACTCGATCTAGTTGATAATCATAGAAGACCACACCTATTAACTTCAGAATAATTGTTTATTGCATGTGGAACATTCACCATATGTTATAGACCTTAAAGAATCTCAGTATTTTTCAAAGAATCATGTGTATATGAAGAATGTTCTAAGGTGACAATACAATTAAATTTAAAATTAATAACAGAAAATTATCAGATAATTCCAAAGTATTTGCAAATTAATCAGAAACCTTCTAGATATTTCATTGATCAAAAAGTCAACAAAAATTAAAATACATATTTTGAACTGGACAAAAATGAAAGCATAGCATATCAAGGTTGTACAAAGTGGCTAACGTAGCTCCTAGAAGCAATTTTTTACCTTTAAGGACATACATTATAAAGGAAGGACAGTAGGAAGTCATTGAAATGTGCCTTTATTTAAAAAAGAAGAGAAGCCCTGGCAGGCGTGGTTCAGTGGATTGAGCACCGGCTCAATTGTGAACTGAAGGGTAGCTGGCTCAATTCCCAGTCTAGGGCACATGCCTGGGTTGCGGGCCAAGTCCCCAGTAGGGGGCACACAAGGGGAAACCATACATTTATGTTTCTCTCACTTTCTTCCTCCCTCCCTTACCCTCTCTCTAAAAATAAATAGGTAAAATCTTAAAAAAAAAGAAAAAGAAAACAACTAGGCACCTAGAAATAAACAACAAATTAAACCACAGTAGAAAAATGTTTTAATGTGAATTGAAATAATTAAAATAAAAAATACATAAGCAATAGAGAAAATCAACAAAATAAAATTTGACTCTTTAAATAGATTAACAACATTGACAGACCCCTAGCAACACTGATCAATAAAAATGAAAGAAAATAAAATTTGAATTTATCAGGAATCAGTGTTCACCATGCAAAACACTACAGATGTTTAAATTTATGATATGGAAATTTACAAACTATTTCTTGTCAATACATGTGATAACTGAAATAAAATGAACAAATACCTTAGAAAATTTAACCAAAATTAAAACAAAAAATAAAAATCTTAACACCATAGTTATCAAAGAAATTAAACTTATAATAAAGAAAAATTTTAATGTATTAACTGGTTGAACCCTAGAAAATACTGAAGTGAGAAATAATACTATTAGACACTTATAAAACTTTGAAAAAAACAGATTGAAGATACAGTTTTTGACTTATTTAACAAGCTAGGAATAACTAACACCATGAAAAGGAAAGAAAATTGCTGACACATATGACTAATCAAATAATAGAAAATAAATTCCAACAATTATTGAAAAGCTAATACATCATGATCAATGAGCTGTATCACTGGAATGTTTATTTTGCTTAACATTTGAAAATTAATCAATGTAAATCACCACACTAAAAGAATAAAGGAGATTGTGGTCTTCAGAAGTGATGAAGCAAAAAACATTTGGCTAAATTCAATTACCGTTCACGATAAAACCCAGCCAACTAAAGAGAGAAGAGAATTTCTTTAACCTTACATAGTATAATGATGAGAAATTTACAGTTAATGCCATTGTTAATAGTCGAATAATCAACAATTTTTCTTTAAGCTTGAGAGTAAGATAAGGATTTCTACTCTGCTTCTTGGGTCTAGCCAGCATTTATAATAAGACAACTTAAGAAATAAATGTCATAAAGATTGAAAAGAAATTACCTTTAACTTCAGATGAAATTGTTGCATACGTGTAAAATATTATGGAATGTAAGTACCAAAACATTTCCTTGCACTACATAAAAATTGATCAAGTAAACAGGATACAAAAGCCATGTTAAATAAAATTAATATTTCTATATATTGGCAAAATACAACTAGAAGTAAGATTTAAAAATAACACTGCTTGTAATATTATTAAAGAACATTAAACACCTTTGAATAAATACAATAAAAATGTTTATGACCTCTACACTGAGAACCATTAACCACTGCTGCCAGACAATAAAGAAATCTAACATGAGTAAAGAGATATGTTATTTTATGTATTAGAGAACTCAGTATTATCAAAATTTTCATTCTCCTCAAAATGAGCTTTAGATTTAGTGCAATTCCAGTCAAAATTCTATTATTAACCAACACAATGTCAAAAACAGAACAGAGTCAGAAGAGTTTTGGTACTTAATATCATGACTAACTATAAAGTTATAGTAATCAAAAACAGTGTGTATCAGCATGTTTTAAACGAATTAACCCAAGAAAGGCAACAGAGTCCAGATAAGCCCAGTAATATTATCACTTAATTCCAACAAAAGTACCAAGTCAGTTAGTGGAGACAGGATAGTCTTTTCAACAAATAGTGTTGTAATAATGGAACATTTATATGAAAATAATAGACTTGAAATGTATTTTAACTCATTAAGTACGATTAATTTTTAATGGATTGTAGAGCTAAACATAAAAGCTAGAACCACAAACTTTCCAGAAGAAAAACATGGAATACCTTTGTGACCCTTGTCTGGGAAAATATTCTATAGGTCAGTCACAAGATACTAACAATACACATAAAAATGTTAATAATTTGAGCTTCTCCAAAATTAAAAATCTTTGTTCATCAAAACATTGTTGAGAAGACAAACAAGCCATAGAGTTGGAGAATTTATTGACAGTGCATATATCTGAGAAAGAACATGTATCCAGAATATGCACATGTCAAGAACTTCACAAATCAACAACAAAAGAAGACATGATTAAAAATGAGCAACAAGTTAAACAGAGATTTCACATAAGAAGATATAGGAGCGGCTAATAAACGCATAGAAACATGAAAAGCTACTCAACATCATTAGTCATTAGGGGAATGAAAACTAAAACCACAAAAAGATACATTTTCACACTATTTGAATGTCTAAAATCAAATAACAATGATAATACCATACTTTGGCTAAAATGCAAATGTGGGTTCACAGAACGGTCTCCATACATGACAGCAAGGAGAGAACAAAAAATGAAGCCACTCCAGAATGGGAGGTGGCCGTTTTAATAAGCAAGGGAACATCCTTACGAGGCTTGATCAGGGGCACTACGAGATGAATAGATCTCCATACCTGTCCACCAGAATCCTAAAAGTCTCTATAGAGGCCTTAATGGGGTTCAGTTAGTCTTAATAACACATTGGTCTCTCAAGGCTGGGTCCTTGAAAATGGCCTACACGATGGGAACAGTGGGCAGAACATACATTCCAAGGGTAAGGGAGGAAGTGAGGAGCCTGCAATCACTGGTGTCCAGCTGTCTGGTCAACCAGCAGTCACGTTCTTTTAATGACCTTCTCCAACAGTGAATGACACCCAGAAAATCTAAACTCTCTTGCTAGTGAGAGTGCAAAATCAGTCAAACACTTGAAAAATTTTCAGCTGTTTCTCATAAACAGTTACCATGTGACCCAACAATTCAACACCTACATAAATATAAGAGAAATGAAAACATCAGTTTTGTATACAAACACCTTGTATATAAACTTTGTTCTTAATAGTTCCAAATGGTAAACAATATAAATGTTTATTGATGAAGAAATGGATTGAAACATTGCTGTATAATCAGAGTGAAGTACTGCTGGTCCAAACATGGAACGTAACTACTTACCTGGACAGTGTGGATGGACCTGAAAGCGTTACGCTGGGCAACAAAACCCAAACTCAGAAGAGCATATACATCTATGAATCTCTTTATACAGTGACCAAAAGCAGGCAAAACAATTTATGGCAAAATCAGAAAATGGCTGCATCTGGCCTAGGAAAGGGCAAGGAGAGGGCCACATGTCGGGCAAATTAACTGCAAGGGGCACAAAGTGTCTTTCTGGGCTGATGGAAACGTGCTATAGTCATTTGGTGTAGTCATTTGCTGGCTGTATAATTCGATAGACATAGAGTTGTCAAATCATGAAACCGAACGTTTCATCTCTGTGTTTCTTTGTTGCAGGGAAAATATCTCTCAACAAATACAAACTGATAAATAAACATGAAGGAAATAAGAATTAGTGATCAAATGGAAGCAACTCAGGAGTCGTGAGACCCACTGCTAGATAACACCAGATAATATTAGTCACACCACCCCGTGGAAAAGTGAGCTCTCACACACAAACAGTCATCTGCTCTGTGGGAGGCTTGCCGTGGGAGAGCATATTGTATAGACAGCCTTGCAAGCGGCTGTGTTTATTTTCGGTTTAAGACAATGAGACGAAAACAGGCTGTGAATTTGAGATGAGGGAAACGACTGTCAGAGGATCTGCGAGGTGTGCGCGAGAAAGCAAGTGGCACGGGCTCCGGAAAAGAGCAGTCTGCGTGCTTCCTCAAGTGGCTGAGCTTTTCAGAGCATCGGAGGCGGATGGTCTTTTGTGAACAGAGCGGTTCGCACGAGCCTCCGACTCAAGCATCATTTTCTCGATAAGCTTAAACAACACTTGGGCTACATTTAATCTACTACGTGAAGAAAAACCTCCCTGAGACATATAGATCCAACCCCCTTGATGGAGTGCTCAACTCCTGAGAGCCAAAGGCAGCCTGCAGAAAAATGTCCTTTACGTCACTGCTATTTGCACTCACATCAGTGTAAGTGGTATATTCTTGCAGTCACGAGCTGGACCAATGAGCAATCTGGGGAACAACTGAGATCCAAGCATTCGTGCAGATCTAAACATATCCAGCAATAAGGGAACTGCAGCCAAGTTGCTTTGAAGAAATTTGCTGTCAAACAAAAAAAAATCATGATTTAGAAAGCTAACAGTGGACCCTTCTTCTATGTTTTATGGAAACAGAGGACACTGCATATTTCAGCCAATAATCAGTCATACTAATTTAAAATTTCTCAAGTGTTTATGTGTGTGTGTATGTGTATATTATATATAATATATAATATATTATATATTATAATATATATGTGTGTGTATTACATATAATATATATAATATATAATACATATAATATATATGTGTGTGTATTATATATATATAATCTCAGTTTTTCTTATTCCCAATTTCTGAGGAGTACAAAGAGAATGTTAATCTCCCTGGCTTTGGTTTTCTCACCATGAATGGAAGTAAATGTCTAGCCCAGCTCACACAGTAACCTGTGAAGCTCTAAACTGTACTACTTCCAAATACTGCATCTCTGTGATTGCTCTCATCCCACTGTCATCGGTTTCATGATCTTTCGTAGCACCCTAGCTCCAAGCGTTGGGTGCAAGATAAACTCGCACCCATTGGTCCTAGTAAAGACATTGATTAAAAAGAACCTTGTCACTTTCTCGATGGCGTGAGCAGCCAGGTGTAATCTCGGGCTCAGTTTGACCCTCACATGGTTTTCTCTTATTCTCTTCTGCCTGTACCTGGCATCTCAAGCCCTATGGTTCTTTATTTATTTTGGATTCCCATTACCTGAAAACTCCTTCTAATTTTATCGTGACAGCATGGATGGAACTGGGGAGCATTATGCTAAGTGAAATAAGCCAGGTGGGGAAAGACAAATACCATATGATCTCACCTATAAGAGGAACCTAATGAACAAAACAAACAAATGAGCAAAATAGAACCAGAGGCCTGGAAACAAGGAAGAGACTGACAACAACCAGAGGGGATAGAAGAGGGAAGTGGGGATGAGTGTAGAGAGATGGGACTAGTCAAAGAACATCTATGAATGACCCATGGATGTGGACAACAGGGTGGAGATTGTCTGTGGAAATGGGGGTGGGATGGGCAGAGGAGAGCAAAGGGGGAAAAATTGGGACAACTGTAATAGAACAACAAAAAACATTTATTAAAAAGTAAACAAATAAATTATTTTAACAAAATAGTCCTGCACAGTTAACATCCATGAAAGGTCATAAAGAATTCAAAAAGTAGGTATTTCTTGCATAGCAGAGGTTGGCTAGAACTTAGGGCAAGACAGTATGGTTAGGGAAAGTGCATGATAAGAAGGGCTTTCAGGAACTGCTATAAAGGACACATGAACAAAACCAAGGGGGAGTGTGGAAGCAAGGGAGGGAGGTGGGTTTGGAGGAGGTGGGAGGCAGGGGTGGGGAGAAAATACAGACAACTGTAATTGAACAACAATAAAATCATTTAAATTAAAAAAAAAAAAGAAATAGAGAGCACAAGGTCATTCCGAGAGGGTGTATCAAGGTAAGGCATTCAGGGGGACTGTGGGCAGGCCAGAGCCAACACAAAGGGGTGTGCACCTGCGAGACAACACTGGATGGAGAGCCCAGGGAAAGGGGAGAGCTGGGCAGCCGAGGAAGGTAATTTCATGTGAAGAACAAATGGTTAGCCTGTGAATTCTGCAAACACCTGGCAAATTCTACAAATACCATTTGCCAGCCATCGCGCTCAGTGTTGGGGAAGTGGTTATAAAGAAGACAAACACGAGCTATAAATGATCACATTTGACTCCATAATTTGAGAGCTAAATGATCATATTGGGAGTGTGGAGAAAATGTAGAAACATAGAGACAGAGGTAATTTTTTTTCCTTTTTTTCTGGCTTTGTGGGGGGTGGGGTTGGTATGGATTTGTTTTAATTTCAGCAGCTCTGAATGACTCTATTTAAATCCCACTTTGAAAATCCGTATCACCTGTCCCTAATTTCAGAGCACAGTCAACCTGTTCTTTTAAGAATCATAAGAAAATTAGTTTAATTATACAGCATGTTTTTGTCAGCAATTTTCCTTAGCAGTACATGGAATGAGAACTATTTTTTCCTGTTGCTCTGTTGCATTCTTTATACTACGGTACCCGCCTCACGTCCGGAGGTCCCACCTCATTAGACGCTGCAGCTCAGTGTGCAGAGAGTTGGCATTATTATGATTGGAACATTATTTATTCCTATTAAACAAAAGGTGGTTTTATGTAAGTGTTAAAACATTATTGCTTTTTGACTCCCTGGATCCATCAAATACCAGCTCATGCGCCATGGCCTGGCAGGGAGTATGTTAACATTCAGCCCTGATGTACATGGAAAATGAAACTAGTATTAGTTGTCTTTAAATGTTAGAAACGTGCTCCCTCCTGATGGCTGTTCTCGCCCAGAACACCAGCTAGGAGGAAGTACAAAGATAGCTTTCCTAATCCTGCGCACGGGAGGAAGGTAGACAGGAAGCTTTCAGAAATGTAACCTGAGACAGCAGGTTAAGAGACGGAAACTTGGAGGCTTTACAAAGGCTTGGGGAAAATCTAAGAAAAAAGATGCTGTATTAATACCAGCGGTGCACGGCCAGGGAGAAGAGGAGGAGATCGATCTACCCACAACCTCCAAGAAAGCAAACTGGTTAGCTTCCCCCACTCCAAAGGAAATCCTTAAAAGTGGTGAGGGTACTTTTTTCCCTTCATTTTCCCCTTGGGTTTGTCATTTCTTAAATGCAATTCTAAAACCTATTAATTTGCATGGTCTTTTCATTATTTATGTATGTTCATGTTATTGTTGTCATGGATAGGCCACAAAAAATCTATGGAAAGTGGCCTCCATGTGGGGCCACCCGGAGACCAGGGTCCTGATTTCACTGCACCACTAGATGGCCATCGGTGGGATGTCGGGCTGGTGTTTCCCACCACGTAGTCCCTAGTCAGCAGAAGCCCGACAGGTGGGCTCCCATGATGTGTATTGCACAGTTCATCCTCCAGGTACTCTGCTGAAAGCCAAAGTATGGGAACTACTGCTTTAAACAATGGAAGAGTTCCATTACTGGGGTTCCTCACCTATGTATGTGAATGAGAACTGATCTAAATCATATTTAGGTGTATCTCGCTCTAACATACTACATACTGATTTGCAACATTTTAAACTGGAAAAAGTATCTTTATTGGTCCGTATCACTGAGCAGCATGGTGCCTGGTACACAGTAGGTGCTCATGAAATAAGATAGTGTATGAGATGAACTCTGCCCTGATTGTGGGGGGGGGGGACTTTTAGCTTAATAGGAGAATAAGTCAGCATATTTGGAGATCCTGAAATCCTGTGTTTATGTGAATTGGATCTACCAAATAGAATTCTATTTAGGCAAAAGTAAGTCACTTTGCTCCAGAGGACCAGGGAAGTGTCACAAAGGAAAAATACATTGCACATGGCTCTTAAGAGTATGTTCACTGTTGCCCTGGCTGCTGTGGCTCAGTGCATTGAGCGCTGGCCTGCAAATCAAAGGGTCAGCAGCTCAATTCCCAGTCAGGGCATATGCCTGTGTTGTGGGCCTGGTCCCCAGTTAGGGGCGCATGAGAAGCAACCACACATTGATGTTTCTCTCCCTTTCTTTCTTCCTCCCTTCCCTTCTCTCCAAAAATAAATAAATAAAATCTTTTAAAAAATAGAAAAGAAGAGTACGCTCATTGGAGAGTGGGAGAATGCTAAAGAATACAGGAAATGCAAAGAAGCTGGGTATGGAAAAGCATTTTGTTTGGGGCTATGGAAAAGAGTATGTAGTAAGGCAAAAAAAAGCAATGATGGCTACTCAGAATTTTGTTAAGGAAGATTATGTATGTCTCCCAGACTTCTGTAGCCAGTATAAATTTGTAACAGCAAATTTGGATACATGGAAAATATCACATTTTTTCCCCGTTAAAGCAAGCCGTATTTGATTCCAAGTTTCCACTCTGATAGACTGGCAAGAGATTCAGTAAACTTGCTGCTGTCTGTGCCTGTCTCCTCCCAAGGATGGGCAGAAATTCAAGAACTATTGGAACACACTGAGTATTCTAAAAAGAAAAAAACAAGTCCAGTTTCTTCCTTTGAAGCCTGATGGTTTTCTGGTTTCTATGCCCCACAGAGCAGAAAAATCTCTTCCAGGACTGGGGACCCCAGTGCCACAGCATCAGTCTCCCTCAGAGACCAGGCGAGTCCCAGAAAGTAGGGTGTATGTTCCTTCTGACCTCGGGGTGTGTAAACCTCTGCCTCGTGAAGATCTGAAGAAATATCTCCCCTCTCTCGTGGCCTTTCAAAATACCCACTCCTCTCTGGATCGCCCTAAAATACAGATGAGAGGTGAACTTCAAGCAGCCTCTATGATGGCTAGCTTCAGAAAAAGATGAGAGGAAAAAATAAATAAACAGAGCAAAATACAAACGGATGCAGTCATGTTTGTAAACCGAAATCAGTGGGGCTGAGTTCTTGATATTTGAAGAGGGTCGTGCTATTTCAGAAAATGAAGTCAAGACAGGGTCACATATCCCTATCCTGAAGGACTGTTATGTTCATCATTCAAAGAGGAATCTCTGAGCCCTGGCTGGTGTAGCTCAATGGGTTGAACACGGACCTGAGAACCAAAGGGTCACCGGTTCAATTCCCAACCAGGGCATATGCCTGGGTTGCAGGCCAGGTCCCCAGTTGGGGGCGCGCAAGAGGCGATCACACATTGATGTTTCTCTCCCTCTCTCTCTCTTTCTCTTCCTCTCTCTCTAAAAATAAATAAATAAATTTTAAAACAAAACAAAAAACAAAGAGGAAGCTATGAGATAGAAAGTTTCCTCTCTCAGTTCATGGCCTTGTGATACATGAAAATATTGCACTGGCAAGAGCCCTACAGTTGAATAAATCTAACCCAACTCAAACCTTCTTTAAGGCACTACAAAGTAAAGTATCTGAGGAAATGAGGGACTAACCACGTTTCCTCCTGATGTCAGGAGAAACTCTGGGCAAGATACTGACGGTTGCTTCTGGAAGAAAAGCCTGCCACGTGTTTTGTTTATGCCGTTTCGGGAAAGGAGCATTCGTGCTCTTAGATGTGGATCGCGTGGCTTACTAAGCACTGAGCCTCCGCATGCAGCCTGCTTCATATTTCCTAGCCCTCTTCAGAAAATGTAAAAGGCGTAAGTATTTTTACTAGCCTTAGTTTTGCGACAAGCAACAAGTTTGCGCTCTTAGCTTAAAAAAAATATTTTTTTTCTATCTGTATCTCTCCATCATATTCCCACACACCCTGGGAAATTTTTCCTGGATGGAGACGTGACAATTCAGGGAAGGAAGTGGCACATTCAGCCAGAAATCTTCCGGTTTTCTCTAAAGTGGAAAACAGTGTGAAGTTTCTTCAACAATTTAAACATGGAGCTGCTATTTGAGCCAGTGATCCCACTTCTGGGAAGATGGCTTAAAAGCCCTGAAATACCAATTGGAAAAAATATATGCACCTCTATGTCCACAGCAGCATTATTTACAATAGCCAAAATCTGGAAGCAGCCAACGTGCCCATGAGTAGATGAGTGCATAAGAAAGCTGTGATATCTTTACACAGTGGAATACTAAGCGGCTGTAAAAAGAAGGAAACCTTTCCCTTTGCAACAGCATGGTGGACCTGGAGATTATTATATTAAGCAAAATAAGACAATCAGAGAGAGACAAGTACCATTTGACTTCACTCACATGTGAAACCTAATGAACAAAATAACCTCATGAACAAAATAAAACCAGAGGCATGGATAAGAACAGACTGATAGATCTCAGAGGGGAGGGGGTGTGGGAGACTGGAATAAATTAGCCAGAGAACATATATGCCTATACCCATGGCCCATGGACACAAACCGCAATGTGGTGAAGGCCAAGTGGGGGCAGGGCCTGGGTGGAGGGGTGAAAGTAGGGGAAAGAGGGGACATCTGTAATAGTGGCAACAATGAACAATAAAATAAAAAAGAAGTATTAATTCTGCTCTTCCTTTTTAATTTTTTTACTGCTGTTTGAATGAATGTTTCCTGGTTGCTGTTGTTTTTTAAAAAAGGTGTTTTCTTAAATTTTCAAAAAGTAATTCATATTAATTATAGAGTATTGAAAAATTCAGAAAAGCAGGCACTCACACATATACATACACAAATTATCCATAATTATAATTTTATTTCTCAAAATTAACCACTGCTCACATTTTGGTGTTTATTTTACCAGACTTTCCTATATATGAACCCATGCACACAAAATCACCCATTATATCATGATGTAATCATCTACATAACCACTGTTAAAATTATAAACAGATTTGTAATACAATAATGCTCTATGTGTATACATATACATTTTACAAAATTGGAGACCTACTCAAGATATTAAGTTGCTCCTTATTTTTTCCCAAAAATAACATATAAACAGGTTCTAAAGCCCTTAAGAATTTCCTTAAATTGAATTATGTAAACAGAATGCAATTTATTTAATCTCCTGTTATCTACAGTTTTTCTCTATTATTAATGACACTGAGATAAACATCATTAAATTTAAGTCATTGCAAACATCTAATTACTTAGGATGAAATCCAAGAAGTTGAATTGCTGATTAAAGCTATGCACATTCTTAATGTCTTCGACCAAAAATGCATTTTGATTTAGATTTATCAATAGATGTTCTTAACAAAAATTAGAATGCCATTTTTATCACTCACACAAACACAACGGTTTTTCCTTCTTCTTTTATTCTTAAATAATTGGTGGTTGAAAGTGGATATAATTGCTGTTTAAAATGCATTTAAAGAATTACTCCTGAGATTGAGCTTTTCATCAAAAATTTTCATCGTTGATCTGTATTTCTTTTTTGATAAATTGCTTTTTCATGTCTTCAATTTCATGTCTTTAACTTGATACATATTTCCTTTATTTTTATGATGTGTTCAAGTAAACTAACAAAATATTGGCAGCAATAAGAATTACTCTGTAAGACATGGTGGTTAGTGGGTCACACTTTCTACCTGTGAATGAAGGATTTGGAGCTCCTCCAGCTACTTATTATCATACACAGGTGGAGAAAAAAACAAACAAAACTGTTTTAAAGTTTTTGTTGGAAAAAATACCCTTTGGGGAGTTTATTATATTACCTCAGGTTGGGCAAATTTTCTTATGTTTCTGTTAGAGTGTAGCCTGATAATCTCTTTTCCAGAAAATAAGCAAACATGACCTAGAAACTCTTGGAAAATACTACCAGAAATCTTCATTCCTGAGTTCTGTTAGTTTCAAGCTGTTCCCTTAACATTTTTAAATTGCCCCTACAACTTCTTTTTCTTCTGAGAATGTGTGTTCATAGATATATGAGGTCTGTCCAGAAAAAGCGCATCTATTGTTAATATAATGAGGACAGTTTGTGTGACATCCATGTACCCTGGCAGCCAAGGAGAGAGGACTGGAACGTGCATGTGTGAACAATGACAACTTCACTGTATTAGTCAGTGGGGGCAGTAGAGGACTGTGTGGCCATAACATTCATAATGACTATGCCAGTAGAGCAATGAATCTGCATCAAATGTGGCATTAAACTTGAATGTTCCTCCATGGAAACTATTTGGATGATTCAGAAGGCCACAGCTGTGGGCAACTGATGATTGGCAGCTTCATCAGGACAATGTGCCTGATCACGTGTCATGTCTCATGAGGAGTTTTTTGGAGAAACATCAGATCACCCAGGTGACTCAATTCCCCTATAGCCCAGATTGGGTACCCTGAAACTTCTGGCTTTTCCCAAAACTAAAATCACCTCTTAAAGAGAAGATTTCAGACCATTGATGAGATTCAGGAAGATACAACAGGGAAGCTGGTAACAATTGGGAGAACTGTGTGAGGTCCCAAGGAACGTACTTTGAAGGGGACTAATGCATCATTGTCCCATGTACAATGTTTCTTGTATCTTGTATCTTCTTCAACAAATGTCTCTATTTTTCATATTATATGACTGGATATCTTCTGGACAGACTTTATTTTGTTACCAAAAAAGGAGAGATGAGCAAAGTGAAAATTATTTTCTTTCTTCTACTAGGCTTCTGCTATTCCTCCTTCTTGAGTTATAGTGCGATTTTGCCATTGGAAGTGATACTTGGTTCAATTTTTTCCCTGGATTTCTTTGTCACAAGACTATGGTATCAAATATTTAAGGTCCTGTATGTTCCATGAATAATAGCACAGTCTATGAGATACAATGACCTTTTCAGTATTCTGTATTGTGACTAGCGATAGTCAATCCATTCATTTTGCACTTTTATGGCCTCCCTGAGCTTGAGAGCAAAGAGTGAAATGGCCATTCGAATCAAAATATGATGTGCCAAAAGGTCAAAATAGTAAAGTACACTAGTATATTTCATAGAATATATTAAGGCATTAAAATCCTAATATCTTGCCCTGGTGCCAGAATCTATAATGGGAAAAGAAAATGGCAGTTTAGGAATTCGCCCTTGTGAGAACTGGAATGAATCCAAGTGGGTAATGACTACTTCTCATCTTAATTACGGTGAAATTTTATTTCCTAAATGCAAAAGTCTATTTATGTAAATTTTTTTTAAAAGCATACGTGTCGGGGATTTGTTGACACATATAATCTCACCATTGAAAGTGAGAGAACTTGTCTTCTCTATAGCTCTTGCCATCTGGTACAGTACTACCTATAGTGTTCTACATTTTTCTAATCTCATCTTACTCTTAAAAATGTGCATTTATGTGTGCCTGAAGATAGATATAAAGAGACAGACAGGTAGTTAAATGGTAGATGACGCGATTGCCACTCCTTTCTTCTCTTTGCTTGTTATATATGATAAAAAGTGGCTTAAACTTCATTTCACTAATGATACTCTGGTACAATGCTATAAGAATACCAGCTCAAGAATATTGTTGCTTTTATTTCTTTCTTTCCTAATCTTGTACACACCAAAATATCAGAGGTTTTCGGGGGGTTTTGTTGGTTGGCTTGTTTGTTTTTAATCTAGGAGTACTTCAACCAAAAAATGATGTCAAGTGTTGTTGATCAACTTTTACAATGGTTAAAAGTAAAAT
Source organism: Carollia perspicillata (assembly GCA_004027735.1). Lineage (NCBI taxonomy): Eukaryota > Metazoa > Chordata > Mammalia > Chiroptera > Phyllostomidae > Carollia > Carollia perspicillata. The sequence continues at coordinate 3,840 of PVKM010020515.1, read as the reverse complement.
TATTTTTCAATTAGATGTTATAAAATTAATTCAAAAACCAAGCTTGCTGTCAGGTCCATGCTGAAATTTTTATTGTCTCAAGAGATCACAATATCTAGCTTTTTTGTTTTCTCTCTCATAACACAATAAAGAAAATATTTTTTATTAATGAGGAGAAAGACACTTGGTTTGATTATCATTTTTTCTTTATACAATCAAATGTTCACAATTCAAATTCTAATTAAAATAGTAAAGAAGGGCTGGCGAAAGGAACTCAAAATTATAATTAATAAAAGAATATTTATTAATCTTTTCTTACCGAGATTCAATTTAATATTTAATATCCTATTTTAAATAATCAATAATTAAAGGAGTATGCCTGGTCTCACCTTTTAATTTTTAAATTGTATTAACTTCCAAGTTACTCAAGGAAATATGAGGAAGGACCCCCCCAAAAATGGAATTACCTACTGGAGAGTGGGTCCCTTGTAGTACAGGCTTCCCTAGCTATGTGAGTGTTCTAGGAACTCATCTGTATCAGTGTACCTATTGGCATTGTTGTGAGAGGCTGCGTTAGGCTTCAGTGAATTTTTTTGAAGACTCTTTCAATGCCTTTGCCCATTTCATGATGGGTGATTTACAAGCACACCTGCCCGCACTGTACTGAGTGTTCAGCAGTTTTTGAGCAAAAATGTCATGACCTCTGTGCCCTACCTTCCCTATTCTCCTAATCTCTTCCAAATCACTTTTTTTTTGTTTCCCTGGATCAAAAAAGTCCTCGAAAGGATACATTTTGCCAGTGTGGAAGAGGTGAAACAAAAAACAATGGAAGCACTAAAAGGCATCAAAATTGACAAGTTCAAAAACTGTTTTGAGCAGGGGAAAATATGTCTCTTAGGTGTGTTGCATTGAATGGAGAGTACTCTGAAGGTGACTGAAGTTTAAACATGCAATAATAAATACAAATTTTTTTTATAAATGAATTCTTGTTTTGGGGGGGCCCTCAGACTAGTCTGAACCAATATAGGGTGGGGTCAAAGTGGGCTTACCCTTGTGAGTATAGAAAACACAAAGTTTATTCTTATATTATCATATATTAATTACTGTATTATTTTCCATACAAACAACTATAAACCTACTTTTGCCCCACCTCATTTTATGGCAAAAGGTATGTATAATTAATATTTAATGCATTTCACATAGAACTTGTTATTAATAATTTTAAAACTCAAGAGTTTTAAAACTGTTGTATATATAAGGATACATAAACAATAGCATTTTTAATAGTTATAATAATCAAGATGATAAACTTTCTTTTTGATCCCATTTAAGACAATTTTGATAAATAGGAAGCATTTATTATCACTAATGATGATATCAAATTATCCAGCAGCTTGAATTTTTCCAACTTTTCTTTGGATTCTCTTCTGACTCTCAGTTGTACAGTTGATGAACTCATTTTCTGCTGTGGTCCTTGTCATCAACCACTAGCTCCCTTGAAATTGTGTAAAGAAAAAGAAAAATGTATTTTCAGTTTTGTGCTTTCCTTGCACATACCGATGGATCTGCAGTAAAACACCATGTGTTTCCAGTTACCCTTTTTAGACTGTTATGCTAAACTACCTAACAATGAAGGCACAGACCACAGCAGAAAAGGGGAGAAGGTGGACGAGGAGGGGAAGGAAGAGGAAGAAGGAAAAGAGTAGCAGGAGAAACGGATATGAAATCCCCAAGGACACACCCACATTCCACACCACTGAAAAGGAATATGGAAGTTTATAATAGTTGACAACTCCTCGACAATGCTCCCCAAGTGGGATCTTTTTGGTTTATGGAATTGCTTCGTACAATTTCTTTTGTACTGTGATGTAATAGGATAATAAACATGTTTCAGAAGACTGGTGAATATTCCTTGGTTACCACACTTAAAAAATCAATCACTTGGCCGAAAACCTTACAAAACTGTACTCTTACCCTCCTGCCCTTTAAACAAATTATTCTATGAATAATAACTTTAAAAAATTAAGAGATTACTGTGAACATTCAGTGAGACAACGGCACATTTTGGGACAACTGACAAATGGTTCCACACTGCTCTATTTTGAGTTCCTCATACTTTAAATATCTAGAGATACTATCTTTCTATTCAAACACCCTGGAGGGGATGTTCTTTTGTCCCCTGGGGATTCTCTCCCATTTTCTATACTTCATGAGTCTTGGTGTTCTGCCAGTGGTTGAGTCTCTGACCTACAGATATGTGAAGAACTGCATTTAGACCAAGTTCCCAGGCAGGCACGTAATTTAATATGTCTCACTGTATGTTCCTTAAATATTTGTTCAATATTTATTTAGAGAGCAGCCCGAGGGATGCTGTAGGGAAGGAAGGAGAAAGAGCAAGGCTTCCAGCGGAGAATGCCCTTTCATCTGTTGTCCTGACCTATTCTGTTTGCTCCCTCGCTTTTGCGCCTCGCTCCGTCAGCAACTTTTTTCTTTTACTTTTTTATCATAGAAAAGCAGGGTGAATTAAGTGTCCAGATATCAATTATTCACATTTAATAATTGTCAATAGTTTGCCAGATTTGCATCATTTATTTTATTTGCCGATGTATTTTAAAGTCAATTATAGACAATAGGTCACTTCAGTCCTATGTAGGTCAGGATGTCTTTGTAAAGTAAGAAAAATTTTTTATGTGAACACAACATCATTATTACACCTAAGATATTACGAATATTTTTAAATGCCATCTAACAGCCTGCACTGAAGCAGCTTTTCCAACGGTGGCTCAGAGATGAATCATTTGTTATTGCTCAGACCTGCATTTTTTTTTTTATTGTTTTTCAGTACAGTTTTCTGTCTTTTGGATGTTACTCTGAGATGTCAACTCACACATCTCGAAGTTGTCCTCTCAGCCACAGCAAGTGCTCCTTCTGAGAATACTTCTGATCACGTTATGTTACGCTGCATTCCCAGTAATAGTGTACAAGGGGGAACCCCAAAACAATTTATTTATAAAACTTACGTATTTATTCTTACATGTTTAAGCTTCAGTAACCTTCAAAGTACTCTCCATTTGGTATAAAACACCTATGAGATGTTTTTTCCACTGCTCAAAACAGTTTTTGAACTAGTTGATTTCAATGCCTCTTAGTGCTTCTGCCATTTTTTTTTTTTTCACTTCTTCCACGTCTGCAAAATGTTTCCCTTTGAGGACTTTTTTATCCAGGGAAAAAACAGAAAGTCACTCAGGGTGACATTAGGTGAACAGGCAGGGTGGAGCACAGCGATCAGGCCCTTTTTGGTCTAAAACTGCTGAACACTCAGCACAGTGTGGGCACGTGTGCTCATAAATCACCCATCATGAAATGGGCAAAGGTGTTGAAAGAGTCTTAAAAAAAAAATCACTAAAGCCAAACACAGCCTCTCACAACAACGCCAGCAGGTTCACCGATACAGATGTGTTCCTAGAACACGCACCTTGTGGGGGAAGCCTGTATCACAAGGGGCCCACCCTTTAGATGATTATTCTGGTTTTTTTTTTGGTGACCCCCTCGTAGTGTAATCCTGACCTTTGAGCAGTCTTTTTTTTCCATTGTTATTCAAGACTTTCAAGTCTTTAAAGGAGATACTCTAACTTTGTTTTGAGGTGAGAAATCATCAAAATTCATCATAATGTTGTAGTTCCAAACACTAAGATATGATGCAGGCACAAAGCCATACGTCGTGATCAAGCTTGTGAAGCGGGAACAAAGCTGAAACCTCAGACATCTGTGAAACTGATACTTGCACGTGAAAGCCTAAGCTTTATAACTCAGGTAAATGAAGCACATAGAAATGTTAGGGTTTTTTTTTTTTTTTTTTTT
>PVKM010020514.1:0-23314 GCA_004027735.1 Carollia perspicillata | reverse complement strand
AAAAAAAAAAAAAAAAAAAAAAAAAAAAAAAAAAAAAAAAAAAAAAAGGCCCAAATGAAAAAACAGATCGAAGCTCCAGAGCAAATACAACTAAGTGATGAAGAGCTAGCCAACCTATCAGTCGCACAGTTCAAAAACACTGGTAATCAGGATGCTCACAGACTTGGTTGAATTTTGTTACAAATTAGATTTAAAAATGAAGGCTACACTAAGTGAAATAAAGGAAAATGTATAGGGAACCAATAGTGATAGGAAGGAAACTGGAACTCAAATCAATGGAGTGGACCAGAAGGAAGAAGAAACATCCAATCATAAAAGAATGAAGAAAGAAGAACTCAAAAATATGAGAAGAGGCTTGGGAACCTTCAGGACATCTTTAAACATACCAATATCCTAATCATAGGGGTACCAGAAGAAGAGGAAGAGCAACAAGTGTAAAAGTTATTTGAACAAATAATAAAGGAGAACTTTCCCATTCTGGCAAAGGAAATAGACTTCCAGGAAGTCCAGGAAGCTCAGGGACTCCCAAAGAAGTTGGACTCAAGGAGGAACACACCAAGGCACATCATAATTACATTACCCTAGATTAAAGATAAGGAGAGAATCTTAAAAGCAGCAAAAGCAAAGGAGACAGTTACCTACAAAGGAGACCCCATAAGACTGTCAGCTGATTTCTCAAAAGAGACTTTACAGGCAAGAAGGGGCTGGAAAGAAATATTCCAAGTCATGAAAGGCAAAAATCTACATCCGAGATTGCTCTATTGAGCAAAGCTTTCATTTAGAAAGGAAGGGAAGATAAAGTGCTTCTCAGATAAGGTCAAGTTCAAGGAGTTCATCATCACTCAGCCCTTATTATATGAAATGTTAAAGGGATTTATCTAATAGAAAGAAGATAAAAAACATGTACAGTAAAATGACAGCAAACTCACAATTATTAACAACCACACCTAAAACAAAAAGAAAAACAAACTAAGCAAACAACTAGAACAGGAACAGAACCACAGAAATGGAGATCACATGGAAGGTTAGCAACAGGGCAATGGGAGGAGGAGAAGGTGGGGAAAGATACAGAGAATAAGTAGTATAGATGGTAGGTAGAAAATAGACAGGGGGAGGGTAAGAATAATATGGGAAATGTAGAAAGAAATGCTAAAGAACTTATGACACATAGACATGAACTAAAGTGAGGCAAATGTTGGTGGGGGGCAGGGTGGAGGGGAGAAAATGGGACAACGGTAATACAATAATCAATATAATATATTAAAAAATAAAAATGTATAATTTATTTTTTATTGTTGTTCAAGTATAGTTGTCTCCATTTCACCCCACCGCTCTTCCACGTCCACTGACTCCCACCTCCTACCCTCAATCTAACCCATCTCTTTAGAGTTGTTCATGTGTCCTTTATGCATGTTCCTTGTTGACACTCCTCTTCTTTCCTCCATTATCCCCCTCTCCTTTCCCCTCTGGTTACTGTCAGATTTTCTTTATTTCAATGTCTCTGGTTATATTTTAATTGCTTGTTTGTTTGGTTGATTAAGTTACACTTATAGGTGAGATCATATGGTATTTGTTTTTTACCACCAGGCTTATTTCACTTAGCATAATGCTCTCCAGTTCCATCCATGCTGTCATGAAGGGTAGGAGGTGCTCCTTCTTTCTCTCTGCTGCATAGGATTCCATTGTGTAAATGTACTACAGGTTTTTGATCCACTAATTTACTGATGGGCACTTAGGTTGCTTCTAGCACTTGGCTATTATAAATAGTGCTGCTGTGAACATCGGGGTGCATAGGTTCTTTTGAATTGGTGTTTCAGGATTCTTAGTGTATAATCCTAGCAGTGGAATCGCCAGGTCAAAAAGCAGTTCCATTTTCATTTTTTTTTTGAAATTCCATACTATTTTCCACAGTGGCTGCCCCTGTCTACATTCCCACCAACAGTGCACTAGGGTTCCCTTTTCTCCACAAATTCATCAGCACTTCTTGTTTGCTGATTTGTTTATGATGGTCATTCTGACTCATGCGAAGTGGTATCTAACTGTGGTTTTAATTTGCATCTCTCTGATAGTGATGCTGAGAATCCTTTAATAGGTCTCTGGGCCCTGTGTATGTCCTCCTTGGAGAAGTATTTGTTCAGGTCCTTTGCCCATTTTTAAATTGGTCTGTTTGTCTTCCTGGAGTGGAGTCATGTGAGTTCTTTCTATAGTTTGGAGATCAAACCCTTGTCTGAGTTATCATTTGCAAATATATTTTCCCATATAGTTGGTTCCTTTTTCATTTTGCTGATGTTTTCTCTAGCCATGCTGAAAGCTTTTATTTTGACGAAGTCCTATTTGTTTAATCTTTACTTTTTCTCCCTTACTCTAGGGGACATATCGGTGAAAATATTGCTGTGTAGAATATCTTGAGATGTTCCTGCCTATGTTCTCCTCTTGGACTTTTATGGTGTCATAATTTATATTTAAGTGTTTTATCTACCTTGAGTTTATTTTTGTGTAATTTGGTGACCAGTTTCATTTTTTTTTGCATGTAGCTGTCCAGATCTCCCAACACCATTCATTGAAGAGGCTATTTTTACTCCATTTTATGCTTCTTCTCTCTTTGTCAAATATTAATTGACCATAGAAACTTGGGTTTATTTCTGGGCTCTCTATTCTGTTCTATTGATCTATGTGTCCTTATGCCAGTACCAGAGTGTTTTGATTACAGAGGTCTTGAAATACAGTTTGATATCAGGTATTGTGGTCACTCCTACTTTGTTCTTTCTCCAAATTGCTGAGGCTATTTGGGTCATTTATGGTTCCACATAAATTTTTGAAATGTTTGTTGTATATCTGTGAAATATGCCATTGGTACTTTAATAGGCATTGTGTTGAATCTATAAATTGCTTTGAGTAGTTTTGACATTTTGATGATGATTATCCTTCCAATCCATAAACATGATATATGCTTCCATTTGCTTGTGCCTTCCTTAATTTCTTTCTTCTGTGTACAAATCCCCCCCAAAATTAAAAATTTATACTTTCCTTCATATTTTTAGAATTTGTGTTTGTATATATTTTTTCAAGAGAATTTACTTTCTGTCATTCAGGAAAGTCCAACTAAGTATTAATCTAACCACTGGCACATGAAGGACTTAGGGAAAGGAGAAAGTGATTCTTTTCTCTTCCCCAGATTGGAACTTAGTTGTAGTTTTATTAGGGAGTTTTCCTCAAAGCAAAAATCTTGAGTGTTAATTTTATGTCTGTTTCTCAGTATAAACACATTCTCTTTTTTTGTAAACTTATTTTTATATAGAATTCACCAAATTAATTGTTGTGTTTGAAATTATTTTTATTTTGGCAAAGCTAGTGATATATTTTAAACACTTAAAGATGTTTATCTACCCAATGTGAAAAATTAAGCAAAATTAATTTGACATGGAAGTTCAGCATATTATGTTTTGTTCCCTAATTATTATCCATATTACTTTCATTATTTCACTATTGTTATTCAATGTAAAATATTTCATGCAGGATTGCAAACCATGTGCCTGGAAAGAGAATGTGGATACATTTCAATGAGGTGCATTTGATATGGTAACACCCAAATAGCCTCCAGGCCATAGAAGTTTATCTGGATAGCATGATAATCAATTCATAAATTATGTATACCTAAGCCCTTTTCACCTTAGGCAGTTTTAGGATATCCAAAACATTATCAAACTTAGCACGTTCAAATAAATTGTATAAGCCATCATGATGGCTAATTAGGACCACTGCAAAAGTAGTCTAATCCATTATGCATATTTGACTGTTAACAATGAAAAACCTAAAGAATTTTACCCCAGATTTATAGACATATTTTGTCTTTCTAATTTTAACCCTTTACTAACCTGTTGATGCCCCTATGTATTTTTGCCAAAGGTAGAAATAAGTAATTTTCTTAATGCAGAAAGAAAGAAATATTTGACCCCATAACCTCTATATTAATAGAACACTAGGCCAGGATGAGAGAAGATAGATTATAAAAATGCACAGCAAATGAGGCTCTGGTGAACAGCGCTGATGAGATAATAGACAGCACTAGTCAAAAATTTGAATGATATGTCACAAATAATTGCAAGCAAAATGTCATGAACTGTATCATCCTACTGCTAAAACATAAATATGGTAGGTAAATGATAGGAAAACATCTGTTTTTCCACTTGGCTTTGAATATTTCATAGTAAAGATTTCCAAAATTATAATTAGTTGGTTCTAGCTGTTTTAAAATTACTAGTCAGTAAGAATCCTTTATTAGAGAGTTAGTTTTCTTCATTTTAAGAATATCTTCTAAGACACTTCTAAAAATGTAAACAAACATGGACTTATATGAAACTAATTTTCAGTGAAAAATAATTATAGGAGTAAATAAAGTCTCAGAAGAAATAAGGAAGGATATTGAAATAACCCATTGGCCAAATCAGTAAAATTTGAAACATTATAAATGTGTACTTGAACTCCCTCTGTGAATGAAAACTTACTATCTTACTAGAGAGACTGCTTTATTAATTCATAAACTGAAGTATGACAATATTCTTTGGTTATTAATTCTTTCAACAATGCTAATTGTGTACATATGTAGTAAATACTAAAATTATTATCTGAATTATTAATTTTTAGTTCTTTTCTTTGAAGTACTCTGTTAGGACAAAGGCATTTTTTATGCTTTCCCTGAATGGCCTTATATACTAAAAATTAGTCGTGTTTTTTTCTTCAAAAATATTTTTCATTCCAAGTTAACAATCTAATGCTTTAGGTTGTTTTCTATAAAATGGTATCTTTACACATCAAACTCATGTTCACATATCAATCCCAGGATTTCAGATAGTTATACTTAACATTCCAAAAGAGGCCTATTCTTTTCACTGTTCTGTACATTCAGTTTATACTAATGCAATATATTGTTCTAGTGGCCTCTTGGCACTGTTGATGATTATTGAATTATATCCAAGTCAGATCTTATAACCATGAATTACTATCTACACTATTCACTACTTTGCATTTTTATTCTCTTTTTTGAAAGCCATGGCATGACTTAAGATTCATCCTTAACAAATTTTACATTCTTGGTATTCATCCAGCATTCCAGTCTTTGAGACAATCTGAATCTTGATTTTGTCATCAACTGTATATGGCTTATTCTTCCCAGTTTTGAATCATCTCAGATTTGGAAATTGACATGTTCAGTCTTGTTTATATTACACACCTGTCTTTTCCTTACAGCTGGGGCCAATTGACTCATGTCAGTAAACATATACTATTGCCTAAATTCAAGAACTGTCTTTCCCAAACAAGAAGTATTTAAACAGTTTCAACCTCACTATCGCCAAAAATCTTCCATGGTATCATATTGATATGGTATAGACATGCAGATTAAATTTTAAGGTGATTTAATATCTACAACAAAATTGTAATGTATGCTACTTGAAATGTTGAACAGGAAAAAAAGGATATAGTATCTTCACACAGGATTATAGACATTTAATGGAAATGAAAATGGTAGTTTCAGTATATTTCTTGGAAACAATTAACCTAAATATCAAATACTGCATTTTCTGAAAAATAAATGAAATTGAAAATAAAATACAAAGACATTTTATTTAGCTCTCACATTATGCCATTTGAATTTTCTTAGAATTTAGTGAGACTGTCCAACTCATAAGGAATCTCTGATAGTCAAGTGATTAATTTGCTTTAGACAAATATATTTAGCGTGTACAAGTCCTCTTTGACTTTGTTATGGATTTAAAAGAGTTTCCAAAAATATTTGTGGAAGTCTCTACACCAAAAACCATTTATCACATAAGATCTTTGGCCATATTTATATAAAAAGTGTTGTGGTTTCATGAAATTCAAGTGATTTCAATATTTTTGAAGATTTTCCTTATTTATTTTTAGACAGAGGAGAAGGGAAGGAGCAAGAAAGGGAGAGAAACATTGTGTGTGAGAAAAACATCCATTGATTGCCTCTTGCAGGCCTCCAAACCTAGGGGCAACCTAGGCATGGCTCTCTTGGGGATTCCAAGTGACAAACTTTTGTTTGCAGGATGATGTCCAAACCCATAAGCCACACCAGTCAGGGCTCAATTTCAGTTTTGTATCATGATGTTTCGTTGTTGAGAGTGGAGAGAACTGTGTTTCTTTGAATGTGATTTTAAATTCATGAGGAGCCAGCTCAACTAGAGCAACATCCCTGGCTTCTTTCTCTGCCATTCCTCATTTAATTCTTCTCACTGGGCAGATTGCACATATCTTATTGATGAGTTTTAAAGAGTAAGCTGAGCTATTTGGCTAGGTAGTTCTCTTTTCATCTCTTGGTATGTGTATACCTACAGAAAGCATTCATTTCCTCTGCTTTTCTATGATGTAACTTTGGTGGGGAATGTGCACTTCTTAGGTAGGTATTAGAAAATTCACCTTCTCCAATGTAGACCTTTTTGGTAATACAGGTTATATTTAATCTCCATTTGTCTAACTCCAGCGATTATCTCTAATTAAGAAACAATGCTACCATGTAAGTAACCCCCCAAACTACAATATTAATAGATGAAAAAAGAGATAACAAAAATTCAAACTAGACACGTTTAATCACAAAAGTACATATTTAAGCAAGATAAAATAATTAATTTTGTAGATGTATGATTTTTAAGTATTCTCAGGATCTGTCATCAAGTCATTGATGTAACTTTTGTGGGGGCAAGGGCCAGATAATGGATGAAAGTATTATTTTTGGCTTTTTTTGAATAAACAAAAATTTTATTCACTAATTATAGTGTTGTTCATCAGTTTCCCTTATTTTAAAATCTAGCTCACAAATTACAGATTCTTAGACCTGAGAGCTATAGCTGAAAATGATCTGATTGAGTAATTCTTTGTACACAGGTAAACATTTAACAAAGTTCTACATGCAAAAGTTGCCTCTCACTTTATAGACTCTTAAACAGCATCATATTTTTATTAATATCAAAATATTAGGTGTTTTCATCTGAGTGCATTCACCCTACTTTATAATGTACAAATTCTTTAACAATTGTTGAGAAGTTACTGAAAATTCAAAAGATGGGAGAGCCTTTATGAATAACTGTGTAAATAACTCTGATGGTAAATAATAAAAATTGTAGGCATTCTTTTAGTGACCTGTTCCAAAATTTAAAAAGTAAATATTGGTAATTATCTACTTGCTATATTGTCTTAAATGTGAAAGAATTCATCTGAATTTATTTTATTGTGTCTATTTTTTTCTTGTTTGCACAAACTAGAATTAGTCATAGAGACTGAGTAGAATTTTATTATTTCAAGTTTGTTCCTATTTCTGGAGAACCAGCTGCTTGATTCTCAAAAATATTAGACTAACCTGGATGCTATTTAATATTCTCAGTTTTTTTAGATAGCAGTAATTATTATTTCATATTCCTAGGAAAAATTTAACATAGAACAAACCATCTTTCTCCTCATTTCAGAACAATGATATTTCTAATATTTCTCCATCAGTATTTGATACCACTTTTTCTAAATTAAGGTATAGTGTATATCCTGGAAGAAATTCGCTTGCTAATGAATCTTGGGGAATAGTGATTTTTATCATACTAACCTTTAAAAAGATGACTAGCCAATTATTAAAATAATAATTGACTACCAACAAATTAAAAATATGCTTAGCCTTTTTTTCAAGATAGCTTTAACTACTATATTTTCTAGTTGTTTTTTTTTTTTTTTTTGCATACCGCACTGAAACCATAATGTTGAAATGTAGAGGTAAATTTTTCAAGTGTTAAACTGAAACTCCATCTTTAAACTACTCTGTAAGCAAAATGCATATATGCAGGTGAATGAAAGAAAAAGTAACAGCATATTTACTAAAAATAATATTCAAAAGACTATAAAACAATGAGACAGATTTTATTTTACTAAAGAAAAATAAAGTAAAAAGTTACCTCTGGAAGCTGTATTCTGCAATTATTCCAGCAAAATAAATCTTTCAATGATAATATTTTGAATTAAATATCTATTAGTTAGAAACACACACTCACTAAAGAAACAATAGTGGAGTCTAGAGTCTACTTTTGCCTCTTAATGACTAATTTTTTAATCACATAATACCTCTTTCATTTTCATATAAGTAAGTTATTTGCCAAAAGTTAGATAGAAACAAAAGAAAATTATTGATTTTATATAAAAATAAATGGAAAGGATAATACTTTACTTTCACTATGGATACAATTTTTAAGCAAGAAAGAAAGGATAATAAATTAAGGTTTTTATTTTTGGATAATAAATGGAAAATTATTAATTACTGTTTTCCATGAATATGTCAACTTCCTTTAAAATTACAAAACAATCTAATATTCAGGTGATCTCTGGTATGTGAGAATTATGTTTATATCTCTTTGTACTGGAATGTTAAATCTGCAACAAAACTAGTTAGAGTGATGGACACCCTAAGAACTTCACAAGGTGTAAATGAAGAATGATGAGAAATGAACATCCCACCTTTTTTTCTGTCTGGTCAGCTGAAACCCTCTAGCCATTAAGCCACTCTTAACACTAGGGAGCACACTTTCCCCAGGAATTACCCTAGAAAATAAGACAAGAGGTTTTCCTCCTGCAAATTAGCATTGGGCAGGGTGCCAGCCCATGCCCTGTTGGATAGAATGACAAGGCACACAACTATGACAGTGCTAATAGTAAACAATGACAGTTCTGTCAGGAATCTGCGAAGCTTTTCATACTTCTGCATGTGCCAAAAAAGAAGCAGAGTAATTTTACTTGTGGCATATAAAAATGACTGCCTGAACTCTTCACCCCCCCTTTTTTTTTCCTTTAAACACATCAAAATTAGAAGAGTGTTAGCAGCTTTATGATGGTGGGAATGGAAAACAGGAGGCTATAGGAATTTGGAAATTAGAAAAATGTTTTCCTTAAGCGAAAATATGAACACATATCAGCTAAATTTTTAAAAAATTAAATGACTTTAGATTTATAATGATCTTACTACAGTGCTTTGTTTCTCTTTTTCTTAAAAACATGTTAGCATTATCTACACAGGGTACAGAACTAACAAACACACATCACAGGATATCTGAAGGAATGTACTCTCTGTAAACTTAGATTATACATATTCTGACAAGAGTTATGTAAAAGGGAAGACAGAATGATGACTGACTCTTCCACAATGATATGTACATCATATTTTATATAAGTTTATTCAAAAGCTTATTATATACCCAAAGTATATAATACAATGCTTAACATCTTTGAGAGATAAAAAAGATGAGGCAAGAACCTTGGTTTCAGGAGAGCTGGCCACTTCTCAGAGAAGAAGTTGAGCATATGCAATACGTGGTATAAGAAAAGGCAAGATGCAATTAAGAGTTATGTATCATGTGCAAAGGGATATATTATAAATGTAACTAATTTGTGCATAGTATCATACTAGTTATTATGGACATAAGAAGATAAAAAAGATATGGACCAAGATTGTGAGACTCTTATAGTGTTACAAAAGAAATAAAACAATTATGAATATATTTTTATTTAAAAAGCACAATATAATCAATGACACATCAAGAGGAAAAGAAGGAGTGGTGCCACTGATATCAATAATAACAAATATGTTTCAATCTCTGAGTTGTTAAAATAAATTACCTCATATTTCCCAAACAATGGATTTCATAGATAAGAAAACAAAGCTTAGACAGGTAGCTGCCAAGTCATAGAGTGAAGATTCAAATACATATAGCCAAACAAAAAATCTATTTTTTATACCAAATCACTATTTCCTCCAGTGACTCTTTTTCATTTGTCTAATATCCCATTCTTATTTTTCTGGTGAAATCCTTCCTTGATTGTTGTTATAGTGGAAGTCAATTATGATGTTCCCAGTCTATTTGGATGTAGAGGTGAAAATATGACATAGATGGCCAAGCCACTATAGTGTGCAGAAATATATAGAAAGCCTAAGGCAAATTAATAAAATTCCTTGTAGTTTTTGTATAAATGTTGGGAGAAGGCTCATCTCTCTTTCTTTCTAGATTTCCATGTTTTGACAACATAATTTACTACATCCTGAAACTGTGTTCCCCTCATGTTGCAGAATAAAAGACACAGCCACAGTTAAAAGGAAAATGACCAGAGCTCAGTGAGGTGGAGCCCACAATTCAATCCAGTCGTTCTTGAGTCTTGGCCCACCTGGGGACTTCCCAATAGTCTAAGTTAAATTGACATTTTGTCATCTACTACCTAAAAAGACTTAACTAACACATTTAATGATTGGAGGATGAAATAATACAAAGAACATTACATTTATGGTTGAATTTAAAGTATGAATAGTACTCCAATTAGAACCATTCTAAGAGGAGGAAGGATCCATTATTCACAAATAGAAAATTACAAGGCCAGATAAAAATTATGTGTCTGGTTAACCATACCTCCTGATGTGCCTGGGCTATATTTGATTTATGTTTGTTATCCCTATGTTTTACTCCCTTTCTCAATAGTATCCCATTTTTTATAATAAATTATGTGGTATAGTCACCCTACTTACATATGAAAAGTGAAACAAAGAATGCATATATAATGCAAAATTTAGAATTTAAGGTTGAGCCACATTATAAAGCCCCTTAGGTGTTATATAAGAGAGTTAGGTATCATATTAAAGATCTAAGTAGTGGTGTGGTTCACAGGAGCTGCATGGTTATAAACTCCAAAAAAATATTTTTTACTAGCAATGTTAAATTTGGATTGGGTAAAATCAGAAAATAAGAAATTATTATAGTCTATGTAAATGATGATTAAGCTCTGAAAAAACAATAACACAGCAAGGAAAACTATGGTGGCAATATTTAAATTCAGTGAGTTAAATGATACAGGCCTTTTATTTGGATTAGAATGCCAACAGCTAGCAACATAAAGAACAAAATCAAGCCACCTCTTTCTCCATCACAGAGAGAGGATAAAAGAGTTAGAAAGAGATTTGAAGCCTCATTGAATGGTCCTGTATAAAACTGCATTTATATCCAGCAAATATAAGTGTAAAGTTTATATAGATAGTTTGTACAAACTCAACAGAATTGATTAAAGCCACCCTTTTCTGGTGAGTATGTCAAGTTTTGAATACATTATATACTCAGCATATGACCAAACATAAGTAGTTTTAAAATGCACCAGCTCTTATATCTGACCTTTTTACCTATTTTAATTCAAATTGACTCCAGGTCTGAATGGAGCTACTACCAATTTCTTAGCTGACAAGGATTGGAGAAATCTGAAATTGACTTGGTAAGAGACACTATGGTAGTAGAAATGATTGAAGGTAGGCCATTGATAATGTATGAAGCTCAAAAGAGGAGATAGGTTGATGTTTAACTAGTTCTACTTTAAAGGTCTAGATAATAGATATATATTAATTTCTTTATAAGAGTCAGGAAGGCAGAACATGCAGGTTTGTAAGAAAAATGCTGGAGATAATCATGAGGACAGTGTTATATATCTGAGTTTGAGATAATACCCAAAAACTGGAGTGGCATTTTTCACAATTTAATTTCCTTATAAATATAAAGCTTGAGAAAATGAGGCTCTATACAAAATAAAAGAAACATATTATTCTTGTAAAGAAAGAGAGGAAAGAAAGCTGACAGAAGACTTTGTGGAGTGACTTAGGATGGCTTAAGCTGTGCTGAAGTATTAATTTAATCAGCAAACCACAGAAGTTTATCATGATTATCGCTGCTTCGTGCAAAACATGGAGGAAGTTGAGTGACTCCCCAGGGCAGCTTTCTCTAGCATGTTATGTGACTTTCAAGATTGTCATAGTAGGGGAAGAACTTTCATTGCTCTTCTCCACTTTAGATTAGAAATGATACACATGCCTTCCATTTATCACCAGTTTACCAGAATTAAGTACATTACACTGAAGTAGCCAACTAGAAGTAACTGAGAAATGGAGGCAAGAGCATGCTCCATGAGCAACAAATGGCCACATTATTTTAAAAGAAAAAATTCAAATGAATAAAGAGTAACATTATATCCCGTCAAAATACAATATAAGTATTATTTATTTAAGAAATTAGGGGATTTATACACAAAATAGTTGTTCAAAGTTAGAGATTAAATGTTAGAATAAAAAATCAGTCACTTCTTTCTATGTGTACTAAATGCCTCTTCTGTAAAATTAAATTGTAAAATTCTATAATTCAGTTATTTGTGTCATGAGATTGAGATTAAGACATTCAGTATTCAAATAACTATTTTCCTCTTCACTTATTCAAGAACCTTGAGTTCTGCAGAGTATAAAAATCGAAGTACAAAATTAATTATGGAAAAATACTTGGATTCTGTCAGCTTTATTTCCTACTAAACGTACATAAATGTCAATAAAGATTTTTGTTGCCATATATACAACTATATTGCCAATTAGCTTATTTTGCTATATCCACAAATTTGATAGGTAGCAGTTGAGTTTTCCTGTTTTTATTTCTTTAAAAATTACTTATAACTTTTTATTTCTGAAGAAATTGGTAATAAAATAGGCAGACTGGGAAAGAGAATCATTTAGCAGTAAAGCAGACAGAGAAATGAACACTTCAGCATTTACTTTTTATAGCCTAGTTAACCTCATAGATTTATATATCTGCCAGACACTGATATATTTTACTGCTGATACAAATTGAAATTTATTCCATAAACTTCAGAATCGATCACTTTTTAAAATGATAGGGAGGAAAGGTAGGAAGCCTTGATTCGATCTCTGTGCATGTGTTGCTTATATGAACTCTTACAATACATAAAACAAATTCAAATAATCCCATTCTTGCAAGAATGTTGATTGACTAAATCAAGGTTACTAAATTATTACCTAAAAAGGGGGATATTTTCATCAGAAAAAAATGTTTAACTGTTTTAGATGGGATGTGATTTGGGTCAAAAAATAAAAAATCATTTATTCAGTTAGAGGAGTAAAATCTTCACTTTAAATAGCTCATAATTGAGAGCTTTTCTTTATTTTTTCCTATTAGGAAGTCATAACAAGTAAACATGTTATGAGTCTATGGATGAATAATGTTTATTTCACAAGCTAAGAGGTAAGTCTAGTTAGTCAGCTTCTGTAATATGGTGTTTGTATTTTTTAAAGTTTTTTAAATGATTTTATTTACTTATTTTTAGAGGGAGGAATAGGGAGAGGGAAAGAGAGTGATAGAGAAACACCAATGTGTGGTTGCCTCTCAGGCACCCCCGACCAGGGACTTGGCTCCCAACCTAGGCATGTGCCCTGACTGGGAATTGAAAGTAGAACCTTTTGTTCGCAGGCCCACACTCAGCCTACTGAGCTACACCAGCCAAAACGTTTGTGTGTTTTTAAAAATCAGATATCAAAGCAGTAAAGGAAGTATCAAAACATACTTACAATAGTTTTGATTTATAACTGTCCTTTGGCTATTACTGACTATAAGCAGGATTTGGTTTAAAGACAGGTTCTTTATAATAATGGGTATATGGTAGATATGAAAATTGTGTACCATAAATTCAATTCTGGATGAATTAAATATATTGGTTGTTGCTATCATAACACTATTTCACACAAATAAATGTCAGAATTATACTATTCTTATTTTAGTTTTAAATACCATTTGGGGGACTATTGAAATCCAATATGAGTATTTAAATTTTTTTAATTTCACCGTGAAAGGAGAAATATCCATACAAGATTATGCATATCATTGGTTATCTTTTTGTATTTCAATATTTTGCAACTTAGGGAATAATCAATATGAATAGAAAACATGATCTTTACTAGCTGCTATGGGTTTTTACAAACTTTCTGCTTTTGGAGAAAAATACCTATGTATAGCTTTTAATAAGCTGATTTTTAATAAAATGCTAATAATGAATGTTAAAATATGTCTGAGTGATTCTTGGTAATGAATTTGAAGCAGTACATACAAAAATTTAGACTCAGATGATGCCTGTTGTCTCATTTAAATTTTTAATAAATAGAAGGACCATTTTTAGTGTGTATCTGCAAATACTATTTTCAATTATTTTTAGCTTAATTTATTCTTTGTCATTATTTTTTGAAACATTTGTATAGAAATTCCTTTTATGTTTTTTTTTTACCAAAGACAACATGATATTGAGATATATTTCCTGCATTGTAATATCCTTACTACAATAATTGAAAGTTAAAAAAAAAAAAAACACAAAACCTCTAATGAATTCCTATATGGCACTGTTTGTACCTCATAATCATATCAATATGGTTCTAATAGCTAGTGGAGACATTTGCACATTCCCCTCTCTTTTTACAAATCTTAACTCAAACAATGATCTTAGGTTAAACTCTATCTCCATCATCTAATGGATGATAAAATATAGGAATGAATTTATGGAAGATTAGCTCCTTAACTGTCTCAGGAGAAAATTGCCTTGGTTGTCAGTACACAGCATTTTAGCAGCTGTATTATAAGCATGTCAGGTTGGTAGTTGTGTTACTAATAGAGAAAGAATTACTGCAGCAATAAATACTCATCTAATTTTTTGGCCCCTTTCCATCTACTTTTGAGTTCCTAAAGGCTCATTTCCTAACTTAAGGTCAGTAATTGTTATTCACAGGCAGGTTGTTAATATTTAAGTAAATTATTCTGGCTTGATAGTTTATTTTAGTTATGTTACCATAATGGATAAGGCAATCATTGCATTTACATAGGTTGTGCTGGCATTTTTTAATGTAAATTAAGTATTTGTTTCTAGGGTAATTTATTACATCACATAGAAGGCATTAAGACTCACTGATACATTACAAGCAATTTTAGTAAGTTTTCTCTTTTGTACATTTTTAATGAGGAATTGTCTTACTTCTTTTAAGAAAAGACATTAAATTTGTCTTGAGGGTTTATTACAACAAAGTGAAATAAGCATTAGATTTAAAATGCTGTTAGGATGATAAAAATGGATGCACATGCTTTGTAGGTTCAGTTAGTAATAGTTATTTACAATTGTATGTACCACATGGAAATTGAGTTGGCCCCATCCGAAGATTCAAGATGGGTCCCTAGATAACAAGCTAAATTCAGTATGAATTCCAAAGGTCAATTCATCTACTTTTGGCCAGTTAAACTTTTCACCATACACGAAGAAGAACTTTTTTTATTTTTTTCTGAGTGTGTCTTGATTTGAGTCAATTCTCTTGCTTGATTTATAAACTACAGATAATATAACAAAGGGAGAGAAAAGAAATATTGAGCCATTTCCTCCTTTATCTTATCCTTGTAACCTTTTAAATAGTGTTAACTTAGATAAAAAGTCATTTGTTTAAAACTATTAACTGAGTTTATACAAATTGTAACCTAGACAATGTCACAAATTTAATCACACTAATCTGATATACAAAGTCAACTTATTTTTTTTCATTTTATAGAAGTCATGTAGTCTTCCTTATAAGTCCCCAGGCTACTTAGTAAAAAAGAAAAGTGAATGTATCCTTTACTTTTTACCTTGTTTAAATAATCTCCTTTGGTTAAACTTCAGTATATTCTAAGTCCAAACAAGTTTTTGCATTTTCTCATATTCAAAGTGATACAGTGAAAATCTGATCATATTTCCTAACAACAAGTTAAGGGTAGGTAGTCTAGTGCTCTCTTTTTGTTTAGTCCTTTGACATCATTGGATGTTCGCTTGATAGTCTCCATACTGCCATCAGCTGAGATTAGTGTATTCATCCATCTCTTGATATGGCATAGTAACCATGGCTGCTGACAGTTGACAACATGCAACCCCATCCCAGGTCTCTGCCTACTGAGTTTTCTTTTATCAGTCACATATGCCTTCACCAGAGCACACACAAACTTTCTGATTTCTTAAATGCCAATGGTCAAGTAGTGGTATGATGTCTTCATCCCTTATCTAGACAATTTACCCCTTTGCCTGTTATTATCTGACATCATGTTGGACATTACTGCATATAAGACTTCATCTGGAAGCTTTGGAAAACAAGAAAAGCTTTTTTGGATTGTCTCATGATTATTTATATGTTTCTATTTCTACCCACACCCCAACATGCCCACTCAGATTTCAAATTGGACCCCAATGGACTCAGAAGGAGAAGAATTTTTTTCTTTTTCATTTTTTATCTTACCAGGACTTCTTTCCTGTAATACTTCAATTATTCCCTGAATCACTGGGTATCCAGACTCAACTTAAGGATATAAGAAAGATCTTTGATATTATATGACAGATGATCTAAGTTCAACAGAATTGGTTGACAATATAGGAAAATCACACCAGCTTGGAGCCACAGATTATCATGTACCAAAGAAATGGCTTATAAATCTGGCCAGCATAAACCATTTGCTATAAACTTGAAGGCAATGTTCTGACCCTTTCTCACTAAGATCCTGGATTTATATCTAATTAATTCAAACCATGTAGAAAACTGCAAGATTGAACCATTAGAAAAAATTATGTCAACAGCAGTTGAATATTTTCAGTGCACATCCAATTATTTCAAATTTTCCCTTACATTGTTTCCATGACAGTTAATTTGGGAAATCTTCCACCAAGTGCATACACAGAGGTATACACAAAACATCCTTTTCTGTTAGTCTGGTCTTTACAAACTGCACAAAATGATTGATTTACTACTACATATTAACACATGAACTTTGACTTATCTACTTAATTACATTGTGCTGCCTCTTTTATAATTAAAACAATACAAGCACACATATATGCACCATGTATAGCTATAAATATATACACATATATATTTATATAATACCATGTGAGTTATATTATAATTATTTCTGGTTGTGCTTGTTCTCTGAGAGTTTCTATTTGTCATTTGCTTTGTTCTCTTCACTATCAAGGTGTCAGTTTCAACTTTTCTTAAACATTTCAAGCATACTAACAAATCTGTTTTTCCCCAAGAGAAACATTTCTGGTGATCTCATTTCTGGTGATCTCCATCTTTCCAAGCCTGTACACAGTTGTCCTAAACTTCTCATCATTTGTTTCCTGAATATGGAACATATTCTAGATATGTTTTCTAGATATCATGTCTTCCCATTTCATGATGTAATTTTATTTGTCTGAAGTACATCCTCAAGTAAGAAATTGTACATAGGATTTAAATTCATGAATCATTAATTATCTGAAAATACACTTATTTTGCCTAAACCGCCTCAGTGAAGAATTCTAGATAGAGAAACATTGTGCTTAGAATTTGAAGACACTGTCTCTTTGTATCACACCATTCAGCATTGCTGACTAACATCCAATTCCAATTTCATTATCTGTACTTTCGAGTTTGTCTTAATTCCCACTTCTTGACACCCTGGCTATTAATTTCCTAGGGCTGTCTTAACAAAGTATCACAAACTAGTTTACTTAAAACAAGATACATTTATCCCCTCATAGTTCTGGAGGCCTGAGGGCTAAAATCGTGGTGTTGGCATGGTAATGTTTCTTCTGCATGTTGTTGGGATACACCATTTTCTTGGCCTGTGTTGTGTCACTCCAAACATTTCCTCTCTTGTGACATGGCATTCTTCTAATGCGGCTGTGTGTATTCGTGTCCAAATCCTCCTTTTCTTAAAGGGAAGCTAGTCATTAGATTAGCACTCACACTAATGAGTTAATGTAGTCCTCTTAACTTGACTATATCTGCAAAGACCCTATTTTCAAATAAAGTGACTAAGGTTACTTTTATAACTATTGGGATTTAGGATTTGATCATATGTTTTGGGTGAAGGTTATGCAACTGAGAATAGCCTGAAAACTCTTAATTTCTTCCTCTTCCCTAGGTATTCTGATATTTTGAAATTAGGTATCTAATTATGCTTTCTTCTAATTTTATTCAGTAACCCTTATGCAATTCAAAAATATTTATGTCATTTTAAATCTGAGAGAGTCTCTCATTACAAATTTTTGGTAATTTATTTTCCTCCATCAGATGTTTCTCCCTTTTTGGAACTCATCTCATTAATTTTTAAATATACATTTAAATAATATATTTAAGCAACAACTCTTTGGGGTTCTAGCACTTTGTTAAGAGCTTTAGGAGCATATTAAGTTTAGTTTAGCTTCGTTAATCACCTTCCCTTTTTACTGAAATTTTGGAAACCTCTCTTCTGAAGTCTACCTTATTCTTTTGTTCTTATATGATTATGTGTGTTATTATTTTTGTTTAAATTTAGTTTGGTTTCAGGAGCAAACATTATAAATATCTGTGGTAATTCTGCCATATGTCTTCCATGCAGATTTTTATAACTTTGAGCAAGATAGCATCATCTATCTAAAAAATTATTGCAGGGAATTGGTTTTTAGGTAAAAATATTCAAATAAGATAGTTACTCAGAAAAAGTAGAAGAAAAAACTCTGTATCAACAGGTAAATAAGACTTTCAATAAAACTAAGAAACTATGGCCATATACCAAGGAAGGAATATTAATTTTTCAGAAATAATATTTATAGACAAATATCCCAGAAAGTAAACAATATAAATATAGATATTTATTCTAGTTTAATTTTTCTCTACTTTTTCTATTTATTCATGTCCTTTCCCTTCTCCACTCTTTCTCTCCTTCTTTATTTTTTCTAATCACTTCCAGTACCCACCCAGTCATGCTCATTTTATCCTTCATTTTAATTCTCCTTCTATAAGGCCGGAGGGCAAGCTGCTGCTCTTGGTGAGGTCCAGAAACATTTTCTGGGCCTTCCATGTCACTACATAGTGATGACTGAACTAAAAATAAAATTTGCCTAAAATATTGTCATGACACTTATATAACATCTGGAAATATGCAAACAGTTTAAAAATATGCAAGTATTGCATATTTGATTTTTACAGGCAGGTTAATTTGTATTTATAGACATTAAAGTAGAATACACATAAAGGAAATACATATACTTGGGTTTTTAAATACATTATTTGTTCATTCTGCTTCAATATAATCTTATTTTTCAAAATTTTATTATCAATTTTTCCTATCAATTTTTAATTTCTATTTTTAATTATCTTTATGCTTATTTGTGAGACACTTTAAATATTGTTTGAGTTTTATTAGTCAGTGTTCTCAAGAAAACATTAGGTATAATATTTATATTTATAAATATTAATATATTTATATTAATTTTTATGTTTAGGAATACTTATAAACATTATATTATTTATATTTATATGCTAATATATAAATATAAAATACACAATATATAAATAAAATGATCTGTCTAGAAAGTATCTATCCATGTAATAAGAAAAATAGAGACATATATTGAAGAAGATACAAAATACTAGAAACATTATACTTAGGGTAATGACTCTTCAGTTCCTTTCAAAGCAGGCACCTTGGGACCTCACACAGTTCTCCCAATTGCCATCAGCTGCATCATTGTATTTTCCTGAATCTCATCAACAGTCTGAAATAATTTCCCTTTCAAAGGTCATTTTAGTTTTGAGAAAAGCCAGAAGTCATAGGGCACTAAATCTGGGCTATAGAGGGGTTGAGTTACCTGGGTGATTTGATATTTCATCAAAAACCTGTGCACAAGATGTGATGCATGAGCAGGCACATTGTTGTGATGAAGCTGCCAACCACCAGTTGCCCATAGATGCAGCCTTCTGAATCATCCAAATAGTTTCCATAGAGGAATGTTCAGCTTTAATGTAAATTTGATGCAGATTTGTTGCTCTGCTTGCTTAGTCATTTTGAATTTGATGGCCACACAGTACATACGCTCACTCAAGGGCATCTACCACCCCAATGACTAGTATAGTGAAGTCATCATTGTTCACACACACACACTCCATTCATTCTCCTGGGTTTCCAGGTTACATTGATGCCATGCAAACTGTTCTCATTATATCAACAATAGCTGGACTTAATTTGGATGGAATTATATACACACATATGTTTATGTGCATATATATATACACACATATACGTGTCTGTATATACATACATATATGTGTATATGTGTGTGTGTGTATGCATACATGTATATGTATATATGCATGTATATATATAGGCTCAGACTTATGAAGGCTGAAAGGTCCCACAATCTGCCCCGATTAAGTGGAGAACCAAAAATGCCAGTGATATAATACAGTGTGAGTTTGAAGATCTGGGATATGAGGGCTGACAGTGTAAATCCCAATCTGAATCCAAAGGCTTAGAATCAGCAGCATCAATGTCTGAGGACAACAGATGATGGATTTCTACACTAAGTCAAAGAGAAAATTAACTCATTCTCTTTATTAACTATCTGGTTATCCTTTATCCCAGTCAAATAGATACATAAAACTAACAACTGCAGGTGTCAGGTGTAGAATAAATAGGTATAAACATGTCTAATCTTGAATATACATTTATTGTATAATTACTATGGAGCAGATACTATTCAAATACCAAGAATAAAATTACTAGTGGGTGCTTTCTCTGGATAAATAAGTAGCTTACTTATTAAGGAAGATGGAAGTAGATGGCCTACATAAATAATATATGCTAATGACTAGTGTGGTTACATGTACAAATTACAGATTTAAATATGTTCTGAAATATCTCATCCTTCCTAAACCATAAACACACAAGCATGTAAGTGTGGTTGGGGATGGGAGCTGTAACACCTACCAGAACACCCTTTCAAAGAACTTAAACATGGTAGATTTCATTTTTCTGTCTGAAGTTCCTCTCATTTGCCCATTCTGAAACAGTCAAACTTCCTCTCAGTATTCACAGATTGGCTCAGATGCCCTCCTCCCAGGAACTCCTATCACAGCTACCATCTCAAGCAACTTGACCCATGTCAGCACATTAATATCTCTCAGAAACCACCACCAATGCCACAAACTCCCCTTTGAGGCTTAAAAAATGTGTTTTCTACTTTGTTATAAAGTGCACAATTTTCTTCACTATGTAAAATATGTCTATTTATAATCACTTCTTCATACTGCAAGGAACATTGTGCTATCATTGCATTCTAGGCAAGCCATAGTACATACTGGGCATACAAAGTGTAGCTCTCCATTCAATCATTTCCCTCTGTTTACAAAAATAAACCCTTACAAAATAGGTAGAGCACTTGTTTAGCAATTAATATGATGTAGGCTGGAACGAAATGGACACACTTTACTATCACTGTGTCTGCTTTCTGTTATAGTTTTTAAATGGTTTTGGCTTTATAGTGACTGAAAATTAACCTACTAGTTTCAGTTATAATCTTCTGTACTAATTAATTATTAAAATTTTTAATTAAATTATTAATGTTTAGTGAATATTACTAACACTCTGGAAATGGGAAGATTTAGAAAACTTTGATGCATACCTAAATTTTTGTTTTATTTTTTTAGCATTGAAAAACCTGAACCAGCAGTCTAAAAATATGAACTCTGAATACAGGCTTTGTAGATAATAATTTCTTATTGAAACACACACTGATAAATGTAATATATAGTCATTTACTTTTAGCAGAATAACTTCCAATTTTCTTCACGACTTAAAATTTTCTTAATTTAAAACACAATAAGGAAATCTTGCAATGGCCAAATATTGTGAGACTTATATCTCATTGATGTGAGGGGAAAGCCATGACTAAAGCATGATATAAATATATATAATTTAGACAAACATTATGTTACTAGACAAATCCTGAAGATGTGAAGAATTGAAACAGGGATTTTAGAGAAAAACTAACTAACAGTTGGGTTTTCCAAATCCTTTTGAAAACACTTGTAAAAAGAAATATTGATACTTTTAATGAAACAGTGTGAGCATACATGAAAGACTCAGAAGTCTGAGATGATGGTAGACTACTTCCACTTCAGCAAAGGAAAATGAATGACAGACACTTTCTGGGTCCCACACACTTCACTTGCAGTGCCAAATACTCCCAATAACCTCTGTTTGACTTGTCACTTGTAAGACGAATTTGCTCATATATTATGACTGTCAGAATCCCTTTTTGGCAACTGTATCAGTAATTAGTTGTGCCTTGTTAGCGCTCAAGGCTTATATATCTGTCACACTGACAAAAAAAAGTCTAGTTTTTTAAATCCTATTTTAACTAATATGTTAGAATCTCAGCATTATGCCTACAAAGAGCCACAATATTGATCAAATAGTCATTGTTGACCTTAAAAATGGCTTACATTGCTTGAGAAAATAAGAACCAGTATGCCATGCCACTGTAAAGAGTATTAAAATTTGAGAAGAATAATAAACTCTGAAGTTAGTATTTAGAAACCTTTGGAAACATTTTCATAATTTATTTGAATAACTTTTTTGATTGATTCAAGCAATATGAACTGTCTTTAATTTTTTTTAATTAATTAATAATTTTTTAAGTCCAGGTACAGTTGTCTCCATTTTCACTGCCTTTCCAGCCTTCCTATCTCCACCTTCCACCCTTGAACCTACTCCCTTTGGCTTTGTCTATGTGTCCTTTATACTTGTTTCTTAATGGCCTTCCTCCTATCATCCCCTATTATCCTTCTTCCCTCTCCCCTTTAATTACTGTCCGTTTATTTTTTTTTAATTTACAATTTGTAAAACAATATTTATTTTTTCTTTTTTTAAATTATTTTATTGTTCAATTACAGTTGTCTGCATTACCCCCACCCCAGACATCCCTACCTCCCTCCCCTGTTTCCACCAATCCTTAGTTTTGTTTTGTTTTGTTTTTTTCCAGTAAAATGAACGTTTATTTCGTAAAGTAGAAGAAAATGTCTTATCATATCCCCCTACCACACCCACCAAATCTACTTTGCTTTTGGAGTTCCCTGTCTTGGTTAATGGCATCATCATCTCCTATAATCATCGAGTCCTTCTCTACCTTCTTCTCATTCCCATTATTCATTTGGTTACCAATATTCCTAAAGATCCAGTGAATCTGTTCCCTTTGTCCTTTATCCTCATTCACTGTTTCTCTTCTGAATTACTGCAATTTTCAAATTGGTTTCCCTGAATTCTTTTTTTTTAATTAAATATGTATTTTATTGATTATGCCATTACAGTTCTCCCATTTCCCCCCTTCATTCCCCTCCACCCTGCACACCCCCTCCCACCCACACTCCCCCTCTTTAGTTCATGTCCATGTATCATGAGTTCTTTAGCTTCTACATTTCCCACACTACTCTTGCCCACTCCCTGTCTATTTTCTCCCCACCATCTATGCTACTTATTCTCTGTACCTTCTCCCCATCCTCTCCACCCACTCCCCTGTTGCTAACCTTCCATGTGACCTCCATTTCTGTGGCTCTGCTCCTGTTTTAGGTGACTGCTTAGTCTGCTTTTGTTTTTGG
>PVKM010020513.1:0-23331 GCA_004027735.1 Carollia perspicillata | reverse complement strand
GAGGATGTATGCTACCTTCCCCTCCTTTATATTTTTCATGGAGCTCTCTGAAGAGAAAGGAGTGGGAGAAGTGGAAATGGGCATTAAACGTGCTCTGTGTTTCTCCTTGACTTATATCTGAGAGCTCTGGGCATGGTACCTGATATTCACAAGAAACGTGGTTTGGACGAACGAATTTGGGAAGTGGGTTCATTTGATGAGGAGGCTTTCTTTCCTGCAAGGTACATCGACGTATTAAATGTATATTATATAATAGGCTCTGTCATTGTGCTCTCTCAGCCCATTTGACACTATTGCCCACTCTCTCTTTGAAGTAGTTTCTCCAGTTAGCCTTCATGGTTCCACTATTTCACTGGCCTCTCCTTCGCAGCATCCTTTACAGGATTCTTCTTCTTCTTCCAGGAGCCTGGCCCTCAGTCTCAGTCCCTCACCTAACTTCAAGAACACTCACGCACTGACTGGGTCGTCCCATGGACGGTACGGGTCCTTCAGTACCCTGTGTGGGCAGATGACCTCCATGTCTTCTCTTCTCTTACTGTGGCCTCACCAATTTTCTGCAGATGCATACCTTTAGTTACAGAAATGACACCCACACTTGAATATCTAATAGAGCTTTTCTATGTATTAAAGCTGGACATGTTTTTCACTGCCTCCCTCCACACCTCTCCTGTGATTTCTGCATAGTTTTCAAATTCCAGTGAATAGCACTACTATTTTCCTCATTGCTCATTCCATATTGAGATTCAATATGGATAAGTCATTCTCAATTCATCTCATTCCCTAACAATGTACTCCCAGTTCCACCCCTGTCTTACCCGCATTACCGTCAAAGTATGTCGGCTCTCACCAAGACTGCTGTGATTGCCTGCTCACCAGTCTCTCTGGGACAGTCTCCCTCTCTACAACCATTAGCAGTGCATGATTTAAAAAATGGAAATCAGATCATGTTACTCCTTTCTTTAAAAACCTCTAAAGATTTTTCCTCTTACTAAAAATAAACTATGAACTTTCCCCCATATCCTAAAAGCCCCATTGAACCTGATCCTTGCTTACCTCTCTGACCTCATCTATTATCACCTACCCACTTCCCTAGGGATACACCCGGGATTGTGCTGCTCTGAGCAGGCTGTGGGGAGCCTCGGGGCCTTTGCACTTACTACTGCACCATTGGCCAGTACTGCACTGCCTCAGATCTTCCACTGGCTTTTTGCTACCAGTTCACCAAACCAATCAGTACCTTTCTATCTCTACAACTCCATTCCCCGCTCTATGCAGTGATCTTGAAGGGAATTAGCTGTACTGTTATTATGCAAGGGAAGTGCTACCTGAACAAGGGTGGAGAGGACCAGGATTTGCAGACTGCAAAGGGTCAGGACATGGAAAAACGTGCAGTCCCATATATTGTGAATGATTCATACTATCAGTAACCAAACAAAATTAAAGGTACACTGGAAGTTGAGCATTGTAATTCACCATGACCTTTGTCATTTCAGTATAGAATATGTGAGTCATTTCAAAGTGAAGACATAATTTATTATAAATCTGGCTCCATTTCCTTGTCTATGATGTAGATGTTTCTTTCCTTGGTTAGAGGTGGAACTTAAATTGAACAAATGAATCATTTATTCAAACAATAACATTTCAGAGCCTTTTTCTGAAAGTTCGTCTGTTAATAGATTTTCTCCTCATGACAACCCACTGAGGGGAATGTCATTACCCCTATTTTACAGATGAAGAAACTGAGGCTTGGTGAGTGAAGGTGACTTGCCCCCACACACAGAGCTAACAAGCAACACAGCCAATTTCTGAACCCAGCTTTTCCTACCAGTTCACCTCACTTGCTCATGAAACATTATGTTCACCTTAGTGTTATGAATGTCTAAGTACATTAGCAAAGAGGATTTCTCCAGTAGTGAGGATATTTGCATGTATGTGGTATGCTTGGAGGCCCTGGGGCTTAATACAAAGAAGGAAAGTTTTGGTTTTTGGTTCCTATGTCTCTGAGAATTTTTATAAAAAAAAAAGAATATATGACATTATAGAAGGAATCAAAAGATTAAAGAAGAAGTGATGAGAGCACTTCTCCAAGAAGCTGTCTTCCATTTAGATGATTGGCCGGAGACAGTGGCTGCCCCATTCCTGGATGTGCATTATCACAGACTGGACAACCTCTCGCAAAAGATGTAGACTAGAGGACCTTCCTGAATCAGAAGAGCTGGACTAGGTATTATTTAGGGTCCTTTCAAACGTGAGACATAGTTCTTCAGTCAATACCAAAGTGTTGGCTTGGTTTCCTCCAAAGGCAAAGTCTGAGACAAGGCTCAGATGTTAAGTAGTTAATTCACAAGGTGAGGTAGGAAGCAGGAGTGAGAGTGGGGAGAGAGACAGGCAATGCAGGAAAGCTGATCAACGGCAGGTTTTTGAGCTGATAATGATTACGGTCCTGCTGAGACTCTTTGAGGGACTGTGTGAACTCAGCCTCCATGCATAGCCTCCCAGAAGGCTGGGGCATTTTTTCAGCAGCACCCACCCAACCACTGGAGGCTGTGCTTGCACAGGAGCTAAGCAGGCCACTGTAGGTCCACAAAAGCCATAAGGAAAAGAAATGTGGAGAAACTGATGAGGTACCTTTGAGATGGGTTGAAATCAAAATGCACAGAACTGCCCATCACAGCTACACTAAGTAAGAGGCTGAAGGTATATGTCTATTACAGGGGTTGCTAAAAACACTGGCTGTGCCTAGTCTTCGGTTGGGTTTGGTTTATAGGATGAGGTCTGGAGGAATCAGCAAGAGCCCCATGCCAAATGCTTCTTTCACTTTGGTTTTCCTATGACTATAGGATTAGGAATGTCCACCTCCTAATTCCTAAATTGTGTCCTATATTTTCTCCTAAATTCAGGACAAAATATAATCGCAAGCATCCTTATAACTAGAAGATGAAGGCAGAAAAAGAGAATCCATGAGCTGGCAGTGTGCTGGGGACATTACTGCCTGTGAGGAATGGAGGATGAAGCCATGAGCCGATGACCCAAGGGGTGCAGGTGGCCGCTAGAAGCTGCAAAAGACAAGGAGATGGATTCTTCTTCAGAGCCTCTTGGAGGAAGGCAGCCCTGCCAATACTTTGAGTCCGGCCCACTGAAACTCACTTCAAACTTCTGACCTCCAGAACGATAAGACAATAAATGTGTGTTGGTTAAACCACTAAGTTTGCAGTCATTTGTTACAGCAGCCATAGGAAACTAATACAGTGCCCTATTCCACAGCTCTCCAGGGTAACCCATGGAGCCTAATCCACAGAGGATCACTACACCAGTCAGCTCTCGGCTGAAATTATTCTGCTGCATGACAAACAACCCCCAAGTCTCTGTGGCTGAAAACAATGAGAAGATATTCCAGGCTCCCAGGGGGAATGGATAGGTTGCTGCTGAAATCAGTGACAGAATACACATTAATTCATATATTATCATGTGGCTGGGCTTACCAGGATTTGACTTGCCTGTGCTGGGTTCTAGGCTTAAGGATGGGCTCAGGTCAACTCCAGAATTTTTATTCCAGAACCCAGGCTACAGAAGCAATATCTGTATGGGACATGCTGTTCTCTTGGCAAAAGGAAAAGCCTCCCAAAGGATGACATATATTTGCCATGTCTCTTAAAGTCTCAGGATGAAGCTCACACACTATTACTTCTGACCACATTCCATTGCTCCAAGTAAGTCATAAAGTGCTGCCCAAGTGCTGGGGCCAGGGAAGATATTCTGCCAGAGAAACATAGCAAAGGCAGAGAGGGAAGGAAGAATTGTAAACAAATAATGCAATCTACTCTGGTCACCGAGGGGTGTCTATCTGTGTCTGTGAAGTGCTGGGCTCACCAGTCCCCTGCACAAACGGGTCTCACCATGGCCTGGCCAAAATGGTTCTGTTTCCTAATGAATGGTCCAGATATACAGAGATCTACTAGGCTTCAAATATGTCTAAACAGAATAATGGATCCTTAAAGTTAAGAATTACACAAAGAGGTATAATCTAATTACTACATTTAATAAGGAAAAATGGTGCCTAGAGAAAGGAATGTGATTTTCCTAAGACTAGACAGTTAGTGGCAGAGCAGCTAATTGAACAAAAGCCTCCAAAAATCTCAGGCTAGGGCATAACCCACAACTTTCTTAATTCTGGAATCCTGCCCCTGGGTTCCCCCAAACTTTGTGACACTTCCAAGTCCTTTGTGGGGGTTGTCTATATACTAATAGCACTACTGAATCGACAAAGGTGAGTTTGATTATTCTAGCATCAGATGCACAAAGTCTTCATTTTTCTCCTCTAATGCTTAGGTTTGAACAAGGCTTTATTTTGGCCTGGGCTAGGGAAACCCAATGAGGTTCTGCTTGGGTGTTGTGGAGTAGTGATTCAGAGGGAAAGCACCTTCCAAAACCACACGGGCTCCCTCATTTTTTTCCCTTGCAGCAGTAATTTTTGGACTGGTGCAGTATGTCCAGTTTGAGAGTGCTGGAGACATAGGGGTTCTCTTTTTTGGCCCTTGGTCATGGAGGGAATCTTCAGGGGCTTTCTCGGACTTCCTTTTTCCAGGAAGCTTCAGTCTTCCAAAGAAAAAAAGTTAGGTTTGTTCCCTATGCCTGAAAAGCTCTTTTGTTATCCTTTTGATCCTTCTACCCATGGGGGAAGCCCAGGTGAGTCGTCATCTGCTCCAGGAAGCCTTCTCTGCTTTCCCTGGGCCGAGTTCATTGCTCACTTGCCCCTGCTCACATGGCACTTCCCGCAGCCTCTATTCTATCACTTACTGTATTGTCTCATGCGTTGTCTCTATTCTATCACTTACTGTATTGTCTCATGCATTGTCTCACAGCTACCTCCCACACTAGACGATTTCCTCTTTCGTCACTGAGACTCTATTTTATTTAGCATATGTCTTGGGCATTTAGAATAATGTCTACCATGTAGAAGGCATTCAGTAAACACTTGCTTGATTAATTGTGGAAGTAATTCTATTGCTTGTTTTACTTTAGCCAGCAGCTCATGATAGTTTTATGTAGTGAAATACACACAATAGTCACTTATTAAATATCCCTGAACAAATATATGAATGAAAAAGTAAGAATTACTAAGTGTCTTGTAAGGATAATCTCTATTCTACACATGTCATCTCTACACACAGAAGCAGGCACACAGATTCACCCACACTGGTGATAACATAATAAACAAAATAATGAAGCACAGCTTTGTGGACATCATATCAGCCCCTTTTCTCACTAATGTGGACAGAAACAAATTAAGGAACACTTATTTGGAAGACATCTTTTCAGAGCTGTAGCTTCCAAATGATTTGTGTGCACCCAGCAGTCAACCAATGAACTCCATTTTATTGATCTAAAAATAAATAGAGACTACTACATTGCCAGAAATGATCTCAGCTCACCTATGGGAGGTAGAATCTCCAATGGAGGCACTTTTGTTGCTCAGCTGCAGAGTGAAGGTAGGCCCTCTGCAGTCATTTCCAGTTAGCTACAGGAGTTTGGAGATGCTTTTGGCAAACCTGACCTAGCTCGGGCATGAGTTTGTTTCATTCCTCACTGTGCACATCTTGCCATTTCTGAAGCTGTGAGTCAGGCTGATGTCAGCCAAGCAAGTAGCTGAAACAGCATGTCCAAGGAGATTAGAAGTGTCCTTGGCGACAGTCTTAGATGCTACCTACCAGGGGCAGATGTCCTAGAAGTGATGTCACTTTATTCCTATTCAGGTCACATTCCACAACAGACTATGGTCAAAGCTGTCAGAGTGAAATTGTGAGTGTCCTAAGTGTATTTTCTTAGGGAAAGTCATTTCTTAGGGAATGATTATAGTGTGCTTTCTTATGTGTATATCTATGTATTTATATCAAGTTAGTCGCTAGAGTCCCAAGCGATGTGAAATTCTAGTTCTTGCTCAGTCACGACTCATTGTGCAATCTTAGGCAAGTCAGTTCTCTTTTCTGGAGCTCTGTTCTCCCACCTGCATCATGACTCTATTGGAAAGGTGATCTCTGAGCACCTGTCTAGCAACTTGGTTCTCTTAATTATTGGAGACCAGTGGCAACACTTATTTTACTGTAGTTAAGGAACTAATTTACCCTTCAGAAGATGTTTTGCTACGAGCTCAATGGTCTTGTTTTGTCTTTTATTTCCACTGCCTCAAACAGGTCTGAAACTCACCACAGTTCAGTGTCTTGCCAATCAGTAGTGGGATGTGCAATGGAAGCAGCGTTGCCTTGTGCTGGCTGACTATGCCTAGGTTTAAGCAGAGCAGAATTGAGAATCAGAATCCATTGGTGCAGTGGATTTCTGAGGACGATGCAGCTCCATAATTGCATTCCAGATCTTAGACTGGAATCAAGTTTTTGGAGACTGGACCTGGAATTTTTGCATAATTTAAAAAAAGGCTTACCACCACTGATCTCTTTGAAATAAGCTTTCCTTAGCTTTATCACTTAATAACTGATGATCTTAGGAAAAATTACTTAGGAAAATTCCCATCTCTAAGCCTGTAAAGCATGAGTGTCAAACTCATTTTCACTGGGGGCCACATCAGCCTTGCAGTTACCTTCAAAGGGCTGAATGTAATGTTAGGACTGTATAAATGTAACTGCTCCTTAATAGTTAAGTGAGAGCTCGGCTCTGCTGCTGGGTAGAAACAAGGTGCTGGGCTGGATAAAACAAGGTGGAGGGCTGGATTCAGCCTGTGGGCCTTGTGTTTGCCACCTGTGCTATAAAGCATGGGTTTGGGATCAGCTTCTTCATGTTAACTTTATTCCTTTTGGAACTTTTGCAATACCTTCTGATACTTTCCCTCAAGTATCACTATTAGTCTGAAGGAAGTGAACAGAAAAGGACAAAATCAGAGGAATGAACTTTGACTGACTGTTCTGTGAACCAGGCCTGGTGCTCTGCGCTTCAAATATATTATCTCCTCCAACCTCACACCAGCACTGTGGTTTAGGAATTTTATTGATGAAGAAACCCAAAACTCAAATCACATATAGGTAGTCTATATCTTAAAGATTCATTGGTGGAAAAGCAAATAACGTACAGGCTTTTAATGAAAGTAACATTTTAGTCTCAAATTTGTTTTAAAATTCTATTTATTTTTGTGTCTTTTGTTTTAAAACGAAAGCCTTAAATGTTTTTTGCCTAACTTTGATATCAGGAATTGATAGCATTCAGTACATAAATCATGTTTAACCTTTTTATTACGAATGTTACTTAATGTCTAAAGATTGTTAAATGAATCAAGTCTAATGTATAAAAATTTTTAAAAAAAACAGTCATTTGAGCAAGTGCCTTAGACTTCAGTTGGAAAAGAAATTGACCTTGGGAGAAGGTATGTCACTGGGAATGTTACTTCTCCTTTTCTTATGTTTTTACCTTCTCCTGGCAGTGCCTTTCCAGTTGATCTCCACATGTATAAAACCTTGTTGAGGCAAATGATAAGTAGAAAATCCTTTGCAACCTCGGAGACCTGGGCGTGTCTTGTGCTCAAGCTCCCATGAGTTACATGGCCTGTGTCTTGCACAGTCACAACGCTGAGCTTCAGGAGGTTAGCATGCAAATAACTGGGCCAACTGAGAGGGTTGCTGTTGGGAGTCAATGAGAAGATGTGCTGCTCTTGTCTCAGTACCAGGTATGGTTTTCCCCCTCAGAATTGCGCCTTTCACTCTTCATTCGTGGAAGTATAATGGGGATGGAGAAGGGGAGGGGGTAAGAGAATACAGTGAGAGAGAAGTTGGCCTTACTACGGCAAAATGTGCACATAAGCCCCATAAATAGCACTTTAAAGAGTAACAAATGAAGTGGTTCCACTGTGAAAATCTTGAACAATTCTCCATAGGAAGAAAAAAATACTTTTTCATAATCATACATGAACGAGTGCTTTCATTCAGGAAAATAAAATCCCAGTGAACAACACTTTGTGTGGTTTACAAACCTTCGTGTCTGAAGTAACTTAGGAGGTAGAAATTTAAGGAGATGATCTACGAATGACTAAGCATTATTAAAAAATACATGTAAATTTTTAATAAGATTGTTTTATTAAATAAAGGAGGGGAACTCATATTTCTAAATAATATATTATATTATTTCATGAGATATAATTTTAAATATATTTAACTAAATGTCTACTCTATATAAGTAGATGTTTAACCATTTAACCTACATTTTAAAGTTGGCCAAATTTGTATTAACCTTCTCATTGGGAATATGGAAAATTTCTGTATATCTAGAATACCTTTTTTTCTGTTGTAGTTAAAATTCATTGTACTCAGGGCAAGTTCTGAAGTATAATGAACTCCATTAACATGCATACAGAGTCTGAATGTTGGTAAATTATGTATCTTAGCATCATAAGACCACTAGTTATTATTATGATATTCATGTGAGCTTACTAAATGCAGAATAAGTAAGAGATTAAAAGTTATTAAAGTAAAATAAGCTCTATTGGAAGAGCATTATAACCATTTTCAGAAATGCTCAAAAATGTAAACTTCCTGGAGACACGAATTTCACGCAGAACAGCAATGCAGCTCCCCATTTCTAGGCTGCCTAACCTCCTGAGTATCTGTCGTGTCTTCACTGCCAGATGCATAGAAACTGCTTGGCAGACAGCGGCCTCCAAACAAAGGCAGTGGTTGTGAAGGTGGTAATAGTACCAGTGCTATGAAAATCAACCTGTGTTTAAAAAACTCTGACCCTCATGACTAGTTTTTTTAGGATAAATAAAATACTGATTATTGATCCTTCTGTTTCATGCCTCAGTTCCCCTCACCCTTTTACTGATTCATTCATACAACCACCAAACATTCAATAACTGCTTAAATGGACAAGGCTCTTGGCTAGACACTGGAGATTCAGAAAGGAAGACCACAAGAACTCTAGATGAAGGATCTCATGTTTTAGTGAATTTGTATCAACATCCATATCAGTGTTTCTCACTCTCCATAGTGTTGCCGCTTTGGGTTGGATAACTCTTTGTTGTGGGGGGGAGGGGAGCTGTCCTGGCAATTGCCGGATGCTGCACAGCATCCCTGGCCTGTAACTGCTAGATGCCAACAGCCCCCTCCCTAATTGTGACAACCAAAAATGTCCCCTGACATTGTTCTTGGGGTGGGGTGGGGAGCAAAATCACCACTGAGGTATGTATGTCAATATACATATCAAGGTCTTGTTTCCCTAACAAGAGTAAGCTCTTCAAGATTTAGAGGCACACTTTTCTATATCTCTTCAGTGCCTATACAGTGGTACATGCGTAACAGACATTTACTACCGTGTTGTAAGAAAATGTTTTCAATGCAGGCCAGTGTTTTTAGAAACTAAAATAGTGAACTCTAAGATTCAATATGCAGTTCCATTTTTTGTTATATTGTTGCTGTTGAGGTGGTTTTTTTTTCTCTGAACACCTTCTCTTCTGAATCCAAGCGTTCAGTTACAGTAAGCCAAGTCATATATTAGAAACTGGGGCATAGAAAAAAAAGGAAGAGAAAAAAAAAAAGAATAGAACCTTGAGATTCTGTGGCCTTTGAACAGACTCCCAAATAGAAGGCATTATGTAAACAATGAAACTTTCCTAAATCTAATACCTATCTATTGGTATGGCTCTGTAATGCTCTGAATTACACGAAATTTTAAAATAAATGCAGATTATCTTTTAAAGAAGACATATTAATTCAATCTAGAGTTGCCAAGTAGGTGTCTCTAAGGACATATCTTGGTAAACAAAGGGAAGTGATTTGTAATAAGCTTATCAGTAGTTGGTAAGTAAAGTGCTTGAGAATAGCTTGTTCTCTTTATAGTGTTTAAACATTCTTTCCAATGATATCAAAGTTATTTATTTGCTAAGCAAATCCTTTCTTTTAAATGAGTGTAGTGATAAGCTTCACTCATTCACATATATTTATTATTCAAGCAATTCATGCACACTTATTCAAACATTTAGAAAGTTAAGAAACTAAATTCATGATGCTCTTTTTCAGATGCTATGGGAAAACAATAACAGGAGAAAAAAGGAAAACCATCACTGGATTTTTAAATAATTGATTTCTTAGCCATCGTAGACATTTCCATAGGAAGAATTTTACTGATGCTGGGGTTGGAGTAGAGAAAACTGCAGATGTGGACAAAGTTTCACCAGATGTTCAGCTGCGGTTAAACTTTTTTCTGCTAGCCATTTGGGAAAATCCTAAAAGACAACTACCTCACTTTTTCTTACGACTTACACCCTGTGCTCTAATACTTCTATGTATCAACACACCATCATAACTCAGTTTCATTGTCAAGAATACATCAATGAGCAACATTTTCACACTTCAGCCAGCGAAGAAACAAACTCCCCTGCAAGCCATCACAGAGTACCCCCTTTCTTCCATGAAATCTCCTCCCAAGGCGTTCTCTCCTTTGCCCACATGATCACGTCCCTGTCCTACACCTACGGAGTATGTCCCCTGACTTGTTGATTTATCCCCAGGCTGCAGGAGAACTATTTCTAAATAGTCACAAGAATAAGCCTAAAGTGAACTATAAAAGGAACAGATTACGGTGTTGGGCAGACCTGGCTCGAAGTCCAAGGTTTGGCATTTTCTGTCTGACCTCAGGCAGGGCATCATCTGATCTCTCTGAACCTCAATTTTCTCAGTACTTTTGAGGGACTTGAATTAGAAATATATAGAAACCTATTAGCTCAGGTTTCTATATTCATTGAGCCCCTGGCAAGAGCTCAATAAATGTAGGTCATCATCGTCATCATCATCATATTTTTTTTGTGGATTGTGCCCCATAATGCCCCAAGGCCTCTCAGAATTGAACTCATGTCTTTGACTTCTTGGGGTCATGAAACCTGAGACATATTTTCTTTGATTTGTTTGACAAATGCTAACTGATCATATGCTATCCCCTAGTCTCTGGGAATAAGCAATGCACTTAAAAAGTAAACAAAGCCCATCCACAACTTGCAACCATTTAAACAATTGGTCTTATAAACTAATACACGGTTATACACGGAAAAATGTTCTATCAGGTGAGAGGGAACGCCCCATTATGAGATGAGCTATTGTGTGTGTATGCAGTGACTTTCACTGAGGCAACGGGTGAAGAGGAGACTTCCGTGATGCAGTCTCTTAAGTGGAGGCCTGAAGCATGAATTAGAATTAAGTAAGGGTGAGTGTGTGTTCCATCCCAGACAAAAGGCACAGTAAGTATGAGGTCTCAGAGATGAAAAGGATCAATGCATGCTCAAGAGAATTAAATGGCCGTGAGGCTGAAGAAAGTGAACCAGGAAACCATGAGTCTTTAAGTAGAAATTGGAGAGGCCGGTGCCCATCAGACCACACAGGTCTTTGTAGGTCATTCACAGAAGAATCTTGGTTTTTAACTGAGGAGTGACAGGTAACCATATAGTGTTTAGGCAAGGAAATAACAAACACCAATCAATATTTTTAAACACCAAACTGGCACTGGAAAGTGTGTGGGAGGGGAGCAGGTATGACTGCAGGCAAAACTGTGTGTACAGTGTCACTCTAGTGGGCCAAGAGAGAAGTGAACTGCTTGGACAAAGATGGTAATAGAGAGAAGTAGATCTTACCAGTACAGCCTTGGTAAGTGCTCAGTTGAGATGGCTGACTCATAAACATATGGACCCACTATCTCTCAGCCTATCTTTGGGACTACCAGAATTGAGATGAAAAAGGTGGTGACACGTGCCTCACAAATAATTAGATCATCCTGGTAATGCTTGCAAACTTATGCAAGAATGCAACCCTGTGCATGCATTCATTCATTCCCTTATCAAATATTTAGTTATAAGTATCTATGAGATTCCCTAGATGATATATCCGCTAAGACCTTGGGTCTAGATTTCCCACCCTAACTGAGCTCGATTCCATTATAACACTACCGATGGAATGAAAAATATCTCAAAACAAGACACCTCACGTAATAGAGAACACATGTGAGACAGCCAAGATCAACATAAACTTCGTGAGGGATGACATACTCCAGACCAAATCCAGAGAGAACTCACCATTAACAGACCCCAGAAGGAACAAGCAAGGTGGTGAGGTACTACATGGTTGAGAAAACTTTCTCTGGGTTCCTGTCTTATGATGCATGCTAAGGGAGCAGCTGACTTCTAGAAAAAAAGCCAATCAAGTGCTCTCCCATTTCCGCACTTTCAAGCAATGAGGGCTTGCATAACCAACACAACAGAAAAGAGCCGTTTGCCACTCGGCCTGTTCTGATGGATCCCGGGGCCAGAGCTCACTGTGGTTTCTACTCTGCTCTCTGGATAATCTAATTACCCAGGGGATTGAAAACTGTATGCCAGCCAGATTTAAAAAAAAATTCCTCCCTTTAGATTCTGCTGCCACCAGCTCCTTTGACTTATATTGAAATTTTGCCCCATCTCTTGCAGCCACGTTGTTACAAATTTATTGTCTGGACTGATGATGACATCATCTGGAGAGGGCCCAGGGCTGTGGTCATCCAGCTCCTCTTTCCGCATTACATAGGCAGCTTCTTCTCTCCCCTTTCAGGTCATTAATTTTTTAAAAGAGGGCTTGCTTTAAATATCCAGAGTAGTGCTTTCAGCTGTGACACAGAGAAGGTTTCCCATTTCAGAGCCCGCAACATGTGCCTACTTCTGACTGAAGGCTGCTTGCCCGAGTGGGCATTTGAGATCTCTCAGAGCATCTCCTGAGAAGTTCTTGGTCAAAGTCATGCTAAAGGCACTTGTTAACTTTGTTTCCAGTTTGGAAAGAGCAGGAGAATTAATGTTGTGGATAACAGGCTAAATCAGGACATTAGACCAGCTTCTTCACCAATTCACTGCAGGGTGCTGATAACTCCTCATATGGCTCAGCATCTTTCTGTATGAAATAGAAACATTCTCATTGGCCATCTCCAACCTCCAGGATTGTAGGAAGACTTGGAAGTAGCAAGTTATATAAAAGCACGTTGAACCTCATACACTTCACAGGTATATTTTGAGTGACAACTCCATATCAAATACTGTGTTAAACTCCAGGTATACAGGAGTGAATGAAATAGGCCTCTGTGCTATTATGGGGCTTATAACATTGTTGTGGAGACAGATACTATAGAAATAAGTATACTCTTACAAACTGAATAATGCACCAAAAAACAGCAGTGGGATTTTAATGCATGGATTTGTATACTGAGGAAAGGGTAGTCAATATGGGATGGTCGGGGAAGTCCTCTCTGGGCAGCTGACATTTCAATCAAGGCTTGAAGGCTGAGAAAGTCATGTAGAAGGTGTGTGGTGTGTGGATATGTGAACACACACACCACATGTACATGCACATGCACTGGGAGAGACCTGGTGCTTCATGCAGAAGAACTAAGAACCATGTGTGAAGGACAGTAAGTGGAAAAAGGACTTCGTTATGCTCAGAGTCGAATGGAAACTTATGTGGCTAGAGGCCAATGTAGAAGAGACTGGAAAGTGTTAACCACATAAAAGAAATAACAGTTCTACATTTTGCAAGCAACTGCGTGAAAATGGTGAAACTCAAATGCATCCAAACAATATGTTAAGTTTTCCAACTGAAGTACAGAACACGAAGGATGTGTTGGCAGGCTGCTGCGAAAATGAAGGACTTCTGGTGCCCTGTCCTCAGGCAGCTCACAGTACGCCAGTGGATGGAAGGACACAAGAAGGAGCCATGGATCACTCTAAATACAAGATAAAAATAAATGCTGGAAAGGTGGATGTTAACATTATGGAGGACAAACAAGAGGAGAGATCACGCTTTTGGAGTGGGTTTGTAATATAAAGGGAATGTTCCTGGAGAAGGTACCCTTTCAGTTTGTTCAAGAAATGGGTCCGGTTCCCATCTGTGATTCTGTCATTTGTAACCATGTTATGGTCTTTTTTCCTTCACTTTTTAGTGAGGCACCTAGTGCAATCAGCTAGAATATAAGAGTAGTTAAATGGTTGGAGGTCACAACCACTTTCCAACTCTTGTTTTGACTTGTGATAAACCAAAGAGTAAGGAGGAAGGAGACAGGAATCTCTGGGTCTGCCTTTATGCTATTTGGTCCTGTGACCCCTTTAACCAGGATGTTAAGTACCACCCACAGTAGTTTCTGTCCATTCCTCTAAATGGTAAAGGTGCCTCATGCATTCATGTCTTTACCTACTGGTTAACAGCCCATTATGGCAGCACAGAGCCTGAAGCATCACAGACGCTGCACCAGTTCTTGCTAAATGAGTACAGGGTGTTTCATCATTTACTGTGTGATATAGATCTACAACTATATGTGGCTTTAATTGTTTGGTAATGCTTTTTAAATTTCCAATAAATCCTTTACTTATCAATAAAATTAAAAAGTGCCCTTTTAGCCCTGGCTGGTATGGCTCAGTGAATTAAGTGCTGGCCTGCAAACTGAAAGGTCACCAGTTCGATTCCCAGTCAGAGCACATGCCTGGGTTGTGGGCCAGGTCCCCAGCTGGGGGCGAGCCAGAGGCAACTGATAACTGTACCTCTTGCACATCAATGTTTCTCTACCTTTCCTTCTCCTCCTTTCTTTCTCCCTCCTTTCCCCTTTCTCTAAAAATAAATAGATAAAATATTTTTTAAAGTGCCCTTTTAATAAAACAAAAATTACTGAATTTTTGAATCTCAAAAAATTTTTAACGATCATTTTGAAATAATTGTTAGATGATGATTGGATGTGGGCAGTGGCAGAAAATGAGGTTGAATGTCATTATGAAGTATCTAGATTTTTAGAAACCATCTTTTGAAGGATCTCCTATTGTTAATTAGATAAGTTTATATTCTGTACTATATTGGGATGAAATCAAGAAGGTGTGCAATTTTTAGCACCTAAATTTAGTATCACTTATTTGATGACTCTTATAAAAATATTTGTTGAAAAAACTATTTGGATAAATTGAGGGGAAAAGATAGTACCTACAAAAATATTTGGGCTGAAGTATTTTCATATTTTAATGTAAAAATAATGGAGTTGATCATTTTCTCTACTCAGTAGAAATTGCTCTGAGCTTCCCAGTTACCTCAGTATACACAGAGCTTATTTTCTCCATATTATAGTCTACTGAAAGGAGTCAATTGAAGATGGCAACCGTTTTAAATTTCTTAACTATAACTTCGAGAAAGATTGCAAGCAATTTAGTGAAAATAGCAAAGCTAAAAAGACCATACTAAAGTCCAAAACATTCTTCAGAAAATGGCAGACACTGAATTTGATTTAGATATGAGAAAGAAAGTTAGTACACTATCTAAATATACTGACAAAATTGTTTTCCTACTATAGATAGCCATACGTGGAATTAAAAAAAATTCTAGAAGTGTTAGTGAAATTGTTATTTTAAAAAATAATTTAATTTTTGAAAAGTGCTTTTGGATAACACTATTTTATAGGCCCACCAGTATAATAAAACCAATTTGTCAGGCAATAAACCAACATTTTAAAAAATCTATCATTATAAATTTATTCATATATTAATGACTTAATCATATGATTAAAATAATTATGCAATTGTTTTACTACTTTTAGTGCTCCCTTAGTGGCTTAGTGAGCACTGTGAATTATGTGGTTATTTCCTCTAACGCCTCTTTTTCCTTTCTTCTACCTCTTTGACCAGATGTAGGTTATATCATAAGGCCAGACCTATTTATGGTTTCTCTGCTTTACAAATATTGCCTTCCACCCCCACCCAACAGTTACTTACACTTGGAGATTCATTGGATGATCAGGGTCTCTGGAAGGGAAGTCTCACTGGATGCTGGCTTCAGTGGGCCTACATAAATAACTTGGTATAGAGACTTCCTATTAGAGGAGATGGGGTGCCTTTCCATAGTGATCCACCTTTCTACTCTGGCCATGAACCAAAGGCAGTAACAGTTTCAGTTATCAGAAAACTCCATACCTTTCCTCCTATTTTCACCACAAGGGAATCACTGAAGTTTTGTTCTTCCATTCACATTCACGGCATAAGGAACTCGAGATCGGTTTATACCTTAACTATATACCATTTTACTAATATCCTCTGCATTAGTTATATCTCACTGTAAAACCGCACTAAAATTTAGGGGTTTAGAATACTAATTATTGGGTTGGCCAAGAAGCCTGTTTAATTTTTTCCATAAAATAAAAGACACACTTTTCATTTCCACCAATAACGTTATTGATTTGGATAGTTTGAATATGGCAGCT
The DNA here is from genome assembly GCA_004027735.1 of Carollia perspicillata. Taxonomy (NCBI): domain Eukaryota; kingdom Metazoa; phylum Chordata; class Mammalia; order Chiroptera; family Phyllostomidae; genus Carollia; species Carollia perspicillata. The sequence continues at coordinate 7,098 of PVKM010020513.1, read as the reverse complement.
ATCTCCTGCTATTGGCTTTTAGTGAGTAGAGGCCAAGGGTGCTGCTAAACATCTTCCAATGTATAAGACAGCCCTACAGCAAAGAATTATTTGGCTAAAATGTCAACAGTATCAAAAAATTTCGCAAACCACTTTTGACATGTTTGATCAGTCACAGCACCTTCTCCATACACTGCACAAGTCTTTTTTGTGTGTGTGTTTCAGTTGCATTTTTATCTTTCTTGAAATAATAAAGCATAATATGCCAAAAATGTTGTGTATCTTCTTCCATCTCCAATATTAAAATGGCTGCATAAAATGCCACCAATTTTGATAAGTTTTTAAAAAATGCACACTCATATGACAGCTGTCACAATACAATCTAACAAAATTGTTTTGAAAGGAACTGAAGACACTAAGTACTACTAGAGCCATGGTATGGGAAAACAAAATGAATTTTTGGCCAAACCAATAATTTGCTCACAATGCTATGGGTCAGAAATTTGGGCTGGGTGTTTTTATTGAGGTTTGCTTTTGTTTATTTCTCTTGCTGGTCTCACTTAGAGTCACTTACAATGACCACAGTTGACTGGCAATTTGTTTAGACCTGGAAGGCCATAGGGAGCCTCACTCAGGTCTGGTGATGGGCAAGCTCTTAACTGGGAGGTCTCCAGCAGGAGAACTGGGCTCTTACATAGTGTGGTCTCAGGATTCCAACAGAGACAAAAGATTGAACCCCTGATGCATAAGCACATTTCAAGCCTCTGATTTTGTCACACTGGCTGATGTTTGGTTGTCCAAAGCAATTCACATGGTCAAGCTCATATTTAAAGGTGGAGAAGTAAACCCCATATCTTAACAGGAAGAGTGGCACAGACACATTATTGAAGGTGGACATACGAAGATAATGAAAATTGTTGTAATAGTCTTTTAAAACAATTGTCTATATTGTCTAATTTTTGCTCAAATTTAAAACATCTTAATCCAATAATGGTAAATGCTGATATAAAGCACAAATTATGCTGCAGTGAGGGACATCTGTGGGTGAATCATTTCAAGAGTCAGTTACTCCTATAATACTGGAGGTAATAAATAACCACTGCCAGTGTTTCAGTTTGTTGAGAGCTATATTGATAATGCAGTTATAGAAATGTCTTTTGAGTCACCAAACAGATGAGAAGGACTATCATTAATCAAAATCTAGCTCCACCCCTACCCCACCACACTTGGTATTACACCCTCACTAATTTCTTGAGTTGGCATTCTATTGGCATTTGGAATATGAATCACATATTTTTGGCCCTTAATGCTCTGCTGCTTTGTGTAATCTGTCAATTACCAGATTCAACAACTCAGGATACATGTGCTAAGCATCATCTAAGTGTCAAGTTTAACTAGTCATTGGAAAGATAGGAATGAATCAGGAATAATTTTTTATTTGCTGGTGCTTACACTGTACTTCTTGATCGTGGCTAACCAAACAACCCCAAACACACTTTCAGGGAGTTTAAACTTAGGTGTCCAGGCTGGGCATCTGAAGAGCCAGCCAAGATTGATGGACTGCAGTCACAGTCCCCTCCCACCTCACAACTCTCCAGTCCTTATAGACACTATGAATATAGGAGTCAAACTTCCTTATTTTCTTTGGCTACTAATACTCTCAGAACCACATTTGTAAACTACCTTGGCAGACAGGAAGAGGCTGCCTTATTTAAATCTGTATCCCTAGTATCCAAAACAGGTAACTGATAGATGTGTAATACATGTTGAAAAGATGAAATGACATATTGATCAGTATGCAATATTGACACTAAAGCTTTTCTTAAATTTATTTGTTTTTTCCCCAAATTTATTACTTTTGGTCTGGTCACATGTTAGAGGCTGATTTCAACCAAATATTTCTATTAGTCACATCAGTATAAAAACTAGAAACTTCAAATGGGTATTAAGTTGTGCCATTGGAGGTACGCAAGAAATGATTAGGTGATCAACATACATCAGATGGTGGATTCTAGCCCATGCCCTGCTGCCACTTAGCTGAGTAAATTTACTCAAATCACTCCCCACTCTGGACCCAGTTTTCTCATCATTTAATCTGAGGATGAGGGAGTCATCTTAAGGGAGGCAGTGTCCCCTCAGAGTCCAGCAGCCCACATTAGTCTTCCCAGGGGTGGACAAGAGCAAGAAGATTTCCATGGCTAAGATGGTCTCATGCCTTCCACATCACCACAGATGAAACTGACCAGAGAAGGCTATGTCAACTCTCCTCCTGATACCATTTCCAGTAATAAATTTGGAGATATCTCCAGTAATGGGTGTGAGCTCAGTTTACTGGACCTGTTTTCCTCAGAAAAGCTTTATGGAGGACTGCTATTCACAAGCAGATCCTGCTTTTATCATGCCAAATATTAGTGAGTGAATGACTGTGAAATCCCTGCCTTGCTGTGCCAGCCAAATGGATAAACAGGAAAATACAATCATCTCCCAGCCAAATCATCACTAGCATTTATATTGCGTAAGGGGGAGAGGGACCATGTGCTTGTATATTGTTTCAGGATCTATTCATTCATCCATCAGGTATCTTTTTGCATGCTCTCTCCCTTCAGATATTGTACCTGGGAGTAGTTGTGGGGGTGGGGTGTGGTGGAGGTGAAGGTGTAGGCAGGGAAAGGATGAATTTGCTTTAGGTCAAGTCCTCAAAGAGTTTAAACACAAGTGGGAGGGAAAAGATGTGCACAAGAGAGAGTTTATTTTGTCCTTTGGCAAAGTCATTTCTACATTGTTTGCTATTTAATTGTCAATTTATTGGTTTATTCCTTTGGACAGCTAGAACTCTTTCAGGGCAAAACAAACAAACAAACAAACAACAAATGACTTCCTTATTTTCCTGGCAGTCCTGGTCTAAGTTGGCTGCCTCTACTTCCCTACCAGAACATTTCTGAGACTAAGTGTTGAGTCAACCACATCCTCCCAGTGGTCCATGGGAAACAAGAGGGTAAAGACTAAGCATGTCTTTTTCAACTTTGTATTTATTCTTTTATTTATCAACAGTGATAGGACTCCTATTCTGTATAAAGTACTTTTCTAGGCATGAAGTTTCCAGCAATGAATAGAATAGCTAATAGTCTAGTGACAGAATCAGACAATTTATGAATTGAATAATGTAGAGTGAGTCAGAGGATGATAGGAAGAAAGTAGATCAAGCAAAGGATAGAAAGAATTATCATGGACAGTGATTACAATTTTATGTTATGTAGGGAGAGAGGGTCTGACAGAAAGGAGCATTTAAGCAAAAACTTGAAGTTGGTAAAGAAAGAGGCAGGTTGGTGTTTGAGAAAGATCGTCTGGGCAGAAGGAGGAACAAGTACAAAACACAAAGGTGGGAACATGTTCAAGGAACAGAAAGGTCAGTGTGGATGAATGGAAGTGAGGGAGGGTAACAGCAGAGATGAGGATTCAGCTCATGTGGGACTTCAAGGCCATTGACAGTCATGGGCTTTTACTCTGCAGGAGATCCTCTAGTCCTAGCACAACTCTTGGTGCTCAAAAAACTGTGTTGAATGCATGTGGAGTCATATTCTTGATGCAGGAATAGGAGTCAAAATATCTGGTTTCTGTATCCAGTTTACTCAACATTCACTGTTTTTGTGCTGGGTGGGGGTGAGGAAGCTGCTGCTAGATGAAGTGGTAAGGTACTCACAAGCCTAAAGTTTCCATTCTAAGAGCCATGAGAGAGGAACCAGTCAAGTAAATGGGTCCAGAGGAGTGACAGATAGAAGCAGTGCAAGAGCCATCTAAGAGTTGAAAGGTTTTGTGCTGAGAGGTTTTGGAGGAAAAGTGAAAATGAGAAATGTAGGATGAAGAGAGGGACACCCCCAGGAAACAGAGTAGCATATGAAAAACATAAAGGATAGAGAACTTATTCAATGGACCTGGAACAGTCTAGTATGGATGAAAGAACAGGTAAAGGAGAAAAATAGGTGGATATGATGTAAGGACTGTATGTAGCTTGTGGCCAGATAACAAAGACCTTGAGTTCCAAGCTCAAGCATCAGTAGGGAAAGAAGAACTGTGGATGGTTTTGGACCAAATAAGTAACAGAGCAAAGGAATCAATAGCAGCCAACTCTCGTCTAGTAAGGAAGGGAGAAACAAGTCAGGGCTATGTTGTGATGAGATCTGATCTGTGTCTGTAGCTGAAGCAGCAAAGAAACTGAGCAAAGGGAACACAGGAAATAGAGAAGAAGGCAAATCCCCATAACTTAGGAACACATTGTGTGGGGCAAAGGAATTCTCCCAGCCCACACTGTCTACAGGTTTCCTAATAATTGTTTATGTTCAAATATTAATCAGCATGACTTGTTCATTTCCTCTGTCTTCTTCCCTTAGGGAAATGATTTAGAATATTTTAAAAACTCCCACACTTTCAGAAATGCACATCAAATGTGTGGTATGGCTCAAGTAGAGCCATTTAGATCCTTCTTAAATGCAAACTCCAAGCAAGGATTATTCAAAAGTGGCTGGAGTGTGAACATTTATCAGAAAGGCCTGAAGCAGTGCAAATGTCAAGGCAACAGAAGGCATTTCCTGATGTTAAATTACCTCTAATTTGTGATACATAGGAAAAAAGAATGAGGTGCTCCTGAGACATTTTACTCAGAAGGGGCTGTCATAATGTGAAGGGTTAGGGGGAAGAGATGTGGCAATACACAACCTGGGTTCAAATCCCAGCTGATACACTTACTAGCTGTGTGACTTTGGGTAAGTCCATTAATTTTTCTGGTCTCCATTAGCTGATGAGTGATAATGACCTCCAACAGGGTGTGGATACACCATCAGATCCACACACCGTGGCCATGACTAGCCACAATTTGGGTGGTCCACATATACAAACACACATGATTATTGCCATTACTAAAAAAGCAATGTGGTGAATAGGACACAATATCATTCATGATGGCCTAAGGGCCACTGCCATGAGCACCTACCTACACAGGCAGTGAACCAGGCTACGTAGTTGGCCAAACTTGCTAGGCAAGAGGACTAACTCTAGGACACAAGGCTATGAAGTTGCACAGGTGTGAGATAAAACTCAATCAAGCTGTTGCCTGTACACAAGATACACCTTGAGAATCACCTGGTTCAAACTCCTCACTTAACAGAGGAAACAGAAGTTCAAGTAGATTAAGATTTGCTCACAACCCCAAAAGTAATTATTGGCAGACCTGAAACTAGTATCAGGTGTACTTGAATTTAAGGTGAGGACACTTTTCATCCAACACCCTGTCCCTTACCTGTTCTCTCTAAAATGAACACACACCTGAACTTATTTTCATAGTCTCTTCTATTCACTAAAAGCCATGGGATAATTGAAGAAGCCACTTCTTTCTCTGCGTAGTCATTTCCCCTCAAACAGCCTCTGGGTGCTCACCCATGACTTCAGTGTGAACTTCATGTACCACTGATGACAAAACCAAGATAGAAGGTACCTCAGGTGCCCCTTAAGCTCCCACTGGATGTGATTCATCAACAACATCTTTCCTTCCAGGCCCAATGCCACCTCTCAATTTCCACCTGAGGCCTGGTTTTCCTGGGTAGGGTTTTCTGTGTGCAACGTTGGATACACAGGTGAGGATTAAAGTAACCAAGGCCCAAAAGGTTACTTCCAAGCTTAGTCTCCTGAAGTTCCAATCTCCTCATTCTTTTGTATTGAAAACCATGCCTTGTCCAGAAAAATCTCAAGAGTGGGTTGCTTGTAATTAACCTACCCAGAATTATCAAGAGGCTAGAAAACACCTTGTTGGAAGCTTGGCATAGGATACATCCTCTTAAATCAGAAGTCTAGCCTCTCAAACTCACCAAGTGATAGCTATCTTGAATCTGCTCTGGTCAGACCACATCTAAAGTGTTGCATTTCATTTCAAACTATGCATTTATTTTTCAAAAAGAAAGTATATTTATTGATTGCTTCTTAATATAAGAAGTAATTTGTGCTTATTTTAAGACTCTCAAGGAGCACCAAAATATCTAAAGTAGAAACTAAAAGTCCATCATCCATAATTCTCAATTCTCCAGAAATAACAACTATTAATGGATTGAACTTAGAGACATTTTCTGTGTGATGTCTGACTATATCTTTTTCTTTAGGAAAATAAAGTTATACCAGTATATATAATGTCTTATATACAATTTTTGGATTTCAAATAGGTTGTACTTTCCCTTCTCTTTCAATATTTATGGATTTACATTTTTCTTTTTTAATAGATTCATTGATTTATCACCTTTTCATTAATTTACTATTTAGTCAATTTTCAACAGTCTCCTACTCTGTCCTATGCATTTATAATCAGGGCTTATCTATTGCAAATGATTAACAAAAGTACTGTATTCATGGGACAGGGGTGAGGTTTGGGGTATGATATCAAGGGATGTACCTGCTGATATTAAGGGGGGAAATAGGAGTAACAATAGCCTGGGTGATAATTAGTCCAGTGACTAAAGTCATTCTCCTTAACTCTCAGGTCCAGTTTTTCATTCTTTATTTTTGCCACATCTCATCCTGCCACTAGACGCTTTCCAGGTGTGTGTTAGGGGATGAAAGGTTTTGGCCATTGAGTGGCTCCATATATCACCCTAGCATAGATTCCAAACAGAGATTTCCTCTGTTTGGTACATACAAACAAACTGCTTGTCTCTGGCCTATAGTTGACCTTCAGCGTCAATGAACCAATGTCAGCAGCAGCATCACCTTGAAACCTGTTGGGAATAAAAATTCTTGGGCCCCTCCCCAGGCAGACTGAATCATAAACTCTGAGGTGAGACCCAGCAATCTATGTTTTCACAAGCCCTCCAGGTCATTCTGCTGCACACTCAAGTTCATAAACCACTGTTTTAGACCAAGTCATTGTATCAAAGGAGATGGAATACAGTATCAGATCATTTCCTGATCACATGCTAACCCCTATGGTCTAGAGGGCAAAGTCCTGTCATTGATAGAGCCACTATAATCTCCAAAAAAAAAAGGTTTAGAGGTGGTTTCCAAAGGCCAAGGCAGGGGTTTTGGATTACTATGATCAGAACTGCGAAGAGAATGCTGGACAGATGAAAACCTCAGGTGTTC
>PVKM010020512.1:0-23313 GCA_004027735.1 Carollia perspicillata | reverse complement strand
CTACCTATATGAATGCAAAAAACTTAACTCTGCTCATCTTAATAAATAGTATGCAGTGTTAAATATTGTGAGCAATGATTTTCCAAGAAAAAATGTACAGATGATGTTTAAATAAATACAGTACCCCTCCTCCCATCCACAGTTTTACTTTTCTCAATTTCAGTTACCCGTGGTCAACCACAGTTTGAAAACATTAAATAGAAAATTCCATAAGTAAACAATTATAAGTTTTAAATTGCACACCATTCCCAGTGGCATGATAAAATCCCTCTCAGTCCTGCTCCGTCCCACCCGGAACATGAATCATCCCTTTATCCAGTGTGTCCACATTGCATATACTCCCTGCCTATTATAACTCACATAGTAGTTCTCTCGATTAGCAAATCAATCAACTACCTCAGTATTGCAGTACTTGTATTCACGTGATCCTTATTTTAAGTAATACATAACTTTTACTATAGTCGATTGTTATAATTGTTCTATTTCATTATTAATTATTGTTGTTAATCTTTTACTATGCCTAATTTATGAATTAAACTTTACCACAGATACAAATACATGGGGGAAAACATAGTATATATAACGTTCTGTACTATCTATGGTTTTAGGCATTCCCTGGGGGTCTTGGAACATATACATTGCAGGTAAAGGGGGAAATACTGTAATCAGATAGGCAGGTATCTGTAAGCTCCTTGCTAGCTATGCAAGTAAAAACATGATTTCTCTTGAATCAATTTCTTCTGCTGCATTTGTACACTAGATACTCAGGACTGTGGGACTTTTGATAAGTGGTTGTTTCTTTTTTTTTTTCCCCAAAGCAGTTCTGGGTTTAAGTAATCTGTTTTGTCAATTCTTTTAAAAATAAGAATGGCACTAGTAATATAATGATGTATTGGGACTGTGTTATAATTGCCAAGAGTTTATGAGTAATTTGCTTATAAAATGGGAGATTTACATGTCTTTCAAACATCTCTGCTACTTCTAGTCAGCTGATTACCTGAAACATTACCATTAGTACATCACTTTTAGGGTTTTGATTTCTTTCATATTTAACAACTCATTAATAAAAATAATATATCCCTTTGAAAAGTATAGTTATTTAAATCCATTATTAGCTTTCTCCTTAATTCTTTATTAGCCCACACCCTAGTGGGAGCTAAGTGGTATTTGGCAGAGAGCAAAGCCTTTTGGGAACGGCGCACAGGGGTACTGAAGCCACGGGTTGAATACTAAAAAGAGGTGCAGAAATTAGAAGTAGAAAGACACCAAATATGTAGCCCAGCATAAAGGAAGAGAAGGAGGGAGCAAAGAGCTAGAAAGGGAAGAAACTGGTGGGGAAAAAACTGGATTAAAACTCTGCTATTCACCTTGGAAAGTCACTTAATCTCAGAGTCTCAGTTGCTCCACCTGTAAAATGAGCATGATAAAAACACGACTTCCTCACAGACACTTTAATAGCAGATCTTAATGTGCCATGTAAATTGTACAACATAACACAATATATAGTAGTGGTGTTTGACTTTGGCATTATTTTCTTGTAATCAGCCCATTTATGCATTCTGTGATATAAACACCTTACAAAGACCGTCAACAGCTTCAAAATATAGACCCATGAATAATAGCTACTTTTTTTTGGTCTGGAACCATTTCTGATCTTTTTTTTAACCCAATGAGCCAATTCACAAATTTAACAGCCTTTGTGTGTCTAGAAGCTCAGGAAGCTTACTATGTACCCTACAGACTAGAGTTCTGTAAAACCTCTGTTTAAACAAGGAAGCGTCTTTTAAGTCTGTTTTCAGTCTGAGGCCTTTGGTCAAAGTGGAAACTAAAACTGAAAACAGATAGATGTTTTACATTTAAATGGGTTTAACATAAATGTGCATTAAGCCATTTCATGGCCGATTGCACAAATACCTTTTGCAAACTTGATACACGTGAGCACATAGACAGTAGCCATTAATGTCCTCTAGAGAAATAAGGTGCAGATCCAAAATTTTAAGCAGCCACCCTGAGTCCTCTCACTCGAAAGAAAATGTAATGGCTTTAGGGAATTGCTCTAATAATATCACGGGCATCTGCAATGGCTGGCCAGAGCACAGCCAAACTGAGTGCATGTCACTGTAAGTCAATTTAACAAGAAATAAGCTTCCCCCTGGAGAATCTAAACTCCCTAGCCTCCCACAAAGAAAATTGAATTTTGGAGGTCACACCTTGAGTAGGTTACCAGAGGGAGAATCTTAACATTTTGGGGGGGGTTCGTATGCTCAGGGAGGTCAATGCTATTCTACCAATAAATGGCTACCAAAATTCTGCTTCCCCTTCAACCCCCACCCTCCCCAATCACAAAATTATACCAAGTCCTTCTAGTCACAGAGAACATGAAAAATGATCGTGATACTTAAGATGCCAGGGACCAGACCAGATATAATCACGTTCAAACATCAAGTTTTGAATCGCGCAGTGAGGAGCAGGGTCGATACTGGGGGCGGGGGAGGGGAGGGGAAGGAAGAAGAGCTGGTGAGACTGTGGTGGGGGTCAGAGTGAGTCAGAAACACCGACAGAGAGCCTTAGGCTAAAACTGACTGTTTAACCAAACGTAAATCAACCGAACTGCTGTTACCGAAAAGAAAAGCAAGTCACCAAGTCAAGCCGAGGCGAAGCCCTGGCTGGGTGGGTGGACGGCCCCTCGCCGAGTAGCCCGGGTGGGTGGTCGGAGGGCCTGGTGAGTCCTCGAAATGACTGGAGGTGCCCCAGCTCCCTGCACCTCCGGCAGAGGCTCTAAGCGGGCGCACCTAGGCCGCCGCCGCCCCCCATCCCCGCCCGCCAGGCAGCAACATGTGGGGCGCTGCCACTCCGCCGCCCGGGAACTCCCTCTGGCTGGAGTTCCTGGTGGACGCACGCTTGGCCCTGGGAAGATGCTTAATTACTCTTGGGAAAGATTCCTCCAGCGTTGAACTTGGCAGGTCTTGACATTTCCAACCCACCCCCTGTGCTCCCGCACTACACATTGGCACACACACACGCCCCCCTGTACCTGCCCAGGCTGCGCGCAGTGCTGGCTGCCCACTCCGGGGCAAAACACCGGAGTGGACGCAGAGACCGGGACCCCAGCTCCGCTGGCCCCGGGGCGAGGGGGCAGGGGGCTGTCTTAGCACTGGGTAGCTCCAGGGACTAATTCCACTTCCCTCTTGGCCCCGGCTCCGCTGCAGTTCGGGCCGCTGACACCAACCCCGCGTCCTTTTGTGCTCTCCTGAGAAGCCCGACTCTACTCACCCGGGCTGCGTGCGGATTCCGGCCGCCAGTGGCAGCCCGCTGCCCCATCCCACGAATACTGCGGCGCCCCCAGAGTGTGCAATGCGGAGCCCCGCCAGCGCGCGGCCGAAGCCGGAGAGTGAGGGGAGGGAGCCGGTGAGGGAGGAGGAAGGCTGGAGAGAAAACGCAGCGGGGAGGGTCTGGGGGGGCGGCGAGGGGCGCGCGCGCCACTCCCACTCTCGCCCAGCACTAGCAGCCGCCTGCGGCCGCAGCCGGCCGGCCCGGCCTCACTGGCCGCGGGACCAATCAGTGCACGCGGGGGGAGCCGAGCCCTTCGCGGGGCACGCTCATTGGGTCGGCGCGCACGACCCAACTCCAGAGTGTCCGCTGGGCTCAGAGTCTGCAAACTCCCGCCCGCAGGATTGTAGGGCCAGGCACCCAAGGGGCACCCGGCTCTGCGCTCGGGCTGGCAGGGTGAGTGAGCAGAGTCTGGCGGGCAGAACCTGGAGGATTTGAGACATGCCCGCGAAGCCCGTTCCCAGTGAGCGTTCAAAACGCACAGCGTTTGCTCAAGTTGCAGGGATTCCTTCCTGCGAGCGACCCCCCTGAGCCTCTCGACTCACCCTGGAGAGCAGCTGAGGGATGGAAAAGCTGGCAGTAGGAAACAGCCACAGCCAAATCTTACTCCCCGCCACTCCCGGGCCGCACGAAACCCATTGTACTTAAGAATCGGAGCTGAAAAGCTAATCGAACTCCGCAACCAGGTTAGACTTAGACCACTTAACGTTTGCAATCGAGGACTTGGACTGCAGAGCAAACAATTGAAAGGGGAAGAGAGTCTTCGAGGCAGGTCTTAGGAAGTGGGAATCCGGTTGTGGGTTTTGGTGGACATAATTCCCCCACCTTCTGACATATCCTTTCCCCAAGTAAAAGCCCGTCTCCTCCTCCCAGCCTCTCATGAAGTATTGATTTTTTTTTTCTCCTTGTAAGCCGTGTTTGAGTCTCCTGTACTTTTCAATCCAGAGCCTCAGAGTGGAAGCCGAGGGCGGCCTTGACCTCCGCCCCTCTGAGCACCAAGGAGGGCTGGTGTGAGAGAGGATGGGAAAGGTCCCCTGGAAGGTCTGGAAGAAGGATTGCATGGGCCTACCTGAGAGCCTGGAGCTGGAGGCTAGGGACCGCCCCACCTCCGCCAGGTACCTGGGCCTGCAAGGCTGCCTTCCCCAGGACAGCCCGCCCCAGTGGCTACATTTATCCATCTTGGAGGCCCCTCAATCTCCACCTTTCTATTCTTTGAGCTTCTCTTCGAGCAGGCCTCCTCTGAAACTCGCCTCCACCCCGCCCCCCTCTTCCCTATAATCTACTCATAAAAATATTTTTTGAACTCCCTTCCCATTCCCTCTGTACAGAAGGGCCTCGGATAATGGGGGTTGTTGTTGTTGTTTTGTTTTTGTTTTGGGTTAAGAGCTTCTGGATCTCAGAAAGTTTTTCTTATTCGATTTATGTTTAGAACCTTTAGACACGGAGGTGGGCACTGCAGTGCAGTCTCTCTGCGGGGCTAAATGAATTGAACACAAGTTAATCAAACCGAGCCTGGAACTGCCGGCAACTCCGTGAGTGGCACATCATCTGGTACTGATCAGGGCACGTATTGGGGGCCGTCGCTGCCACTTACTTAGTTCCCAGGGAAGAAATTCTGTCTTCTAAAGTGCCGGTCCATATACATATTTCACTTGATAGTGATTTTTTAAAATTAGCTCAGCTTATAGTTTAGTAAAAACTTATTTGGGCTCAAAATGAAGTTCAATATATTACTGCAGTTCATGGGACTCGGTTCCTGGTGGAGACAGAATCCATAGGATCTCTTTTAAAAAAACATATTTTTTTAAAATGATAGAAAAAAATGCATTCAAAATGTTGGCAAGCAGGGGTTATTTCTGTGTGGTGGGACAAGAGGTGAATTTTTTTCTTCTTTATATTCTACCATATTTTCTAAAGAGTATGCAACATTTATTATTCAGGAGAAAAGTTTTAAATATGTTTACTCCAAACATGCAATACTCTCCAGGCATCCATCAGAAGAGCTATAATATTAAATCCTCCTTCTACTTTACCCTTCGCATTTTATCACTCACCAAGTCCTCGAATTCCGTCTCCTAGAGTACCTTTCAGATCTCTCTGTCCTCAAAATCCATTCTGTCACTGCCACAGCCTCATCATTTCTTATCCAGATTGCAGCAACAGCCCTAGTTGTTGTATCTAGTCAACCACAATGCTGCCATGTCTCCTTAAGGATAACGAAGGTGATTTTGTCACTTAAAAGCTAAAAATCTTTCAGTCCACACCCCCCCCTCCAACTTCATTGCTATGAAGTTCAAACCTGGTACCTGCGGGGCAAGGCCTGTCCCTCCCAGCCTGGCCTCAGCCTCCCATGTTGGCCTCATCTCCTGCCTTCACACTTCCCGACGCAGCAGGACCCACCCCACTGCAAATTTTTGTCCTTCGCACACATATTGTGTGCCTTCACATGCCCACTGCTAAGATTGGAGAGTCCTGGGATGCCACCCTTCCCTTCCTCACCCACCACCATCAATTCCTACCTCTGCTTCAGACTCACTTAAAATATCGCCTTTTTAATGAAGTCTTCAAAACTGACAGGGTCAGAGCTAGCAACTCCTGCTCTCCCTACTCCGAAAGCAAGCACTTTATTTATTCAACAACTATTAATCCAACTCCTGTTATGTACCAAGCCACAATGACTAACACGTATATATACTCCTGGAGCACACCATGGAAGAAACAAACATTAAATCAACTCACACAAATAAATAATTGTAAACTGAGGTAAATGTGATGAAATGACTACATATGTGACAAGTAGCATGGTTTACTTTGAACATGTGCCAGCCATACTTCTTACCATCCTACATTATAATGTGTTGATTTATTTGTCCAAAGTTCAGATCCCATCATATTTACCTATGTATCCCCATCTAGAACATAGTTCCTGGCTCTATTTTATTTTATCAAATAAATGCTCAATAAAATTTTTTAAATTCTCACCCGAAGATATTTTTATTGATTTGAGAGAGAGAAACATTAATGTGAGAGAGAAACATTGATTGGTTGTCTCCCAACCAAGATCAAACCCACAATTTTGCTACCTGCTCTGACCAGGAATCGAACTGTTGAGGAAAAACGAACTCTGACACGACACAGGGTCATCGGAGTGAGCGCTTTATTAACACATGAGGACCCAGAGGAGACAGCCTCCAAATTCTGGGCCCTGAGGAGGGGTTAGGCAGGGGATTAAATACTCTTGTAGCAAGGCAGGAAGAGGTGGGGTCACATGGTACAAGCCGGAATGTGGAAGCCAAGGTAGAAGCAAAGGGCGAAAATTATCCCAGGCTGGGACAAAGAGATAGCAGGAGATTAACCAGGTCTGAGACAGGGAGTCAGCTAGTCAGCAGGTGGTTGTCTGGAGTCTGGGGGCCAGCAGGGAGTTATCAGAGGTCCGGAACAGAGAGCCAGCTTTATCTTCTATTACAGAACCCTCAAACGTTTGTGCACAGGACAATACTCCAACCAACTGAGCCACACCTGCCAGTGCACTCAATAAAATTTTTAAAATAAATAAATAGGAAAGTAAATAAATGGGTACATGAAGTGCTCATAAGGCATTTTGTTTCATGAATTGACATGCTACTGTTGTACAAAGTCTAAAACACTTTAGTGCTATGTTTTAAAAATTAATATCATTAGATCCTAATTTGACTCTTCTGGTGTAAATTATCTAATTTTTTGTTCAATGTCACATTTAGGAAATATAGGTAATGTCCTATTTGTGGATATTCTATGGTTGCTAGGAGGAACTTATTGTTTAGTTATTTTTTTTTAGTTTTTATTTATTAATTTAGAGAGGAAGGGGGAGAAAAAGTGAAGCAGCGATTGGTTTTTCAACCTATCCATGCATTCATGGGTTGGTTTCTGCACGTACCCTGACCAGAGGTGAAGCTTGCAACCTTGGCACATTGAGACCACACTCACTCCAACCTACTGAGCTACTCAGCCAGGGCCAAATTTATTCTTTTTAAAATGAAGTTGATTTTTAATATATAAAAAACAATTTTAAGACACAAAGTACAATCCATAAAAGAATACATCAAATGGACTTTATCAAAACTAAAAATGTTTGCTCTGCCAACAACACTGTTGAATGAATGAGAAGACAAACATAGACTGGGAGAAAATATTTGCAAATCATGTATTTGACGCAGGACTGGTAGCATAACCAATATGTATATAAAACTCTCAAAACTCAACAATAAGAAAACAACCAAAATTTTTCAATGAGCATGAGATTTGAACATTTTACCAAAGGAGATATAAAGATAAGGGGGAAAGCTCATTATCATTAGTAATTAATGAAATGCTGATTAAACCACAATGATACTACTATGCACCAATAGAACACCCAATGCTGAGGAGAATGCAGAGCAACCAGAACTCTCACACATTGCTCATGGGAATGCAAAATGGATCAGCCACTCTAAATATAACTTCATAGTTTCTATAAACTTAAATATACACTTAACCATATGACCCAATATTCCCACTCCTAGATAGCTACTCAAGTAAAATCAAAGGCCTATGTTTACTCAAAAACCTGTTAAAGACTTATAGCTATTTTATAGCTAAAATCTCGAAACAACCCCCAAATCCCTCTACTGGGGAGTAAATAAACAAACTGATTACATCCATAGTATGGAATGTTACTCAAAGATAAAAGGAATGAAGTGTTGATACAAACATCACATATTTCAATGAATTATACTCAATGAAAGGAAACAGACTCAAGAGCTAAATGTATCCACTAGTTAAAGACGTTAGAGTAGCAGCCCTGGCTGGTGTGGCTGGTGGTGGTTGAGTGCCAGCCTGTGAACCAAAGTGTTGCCAGTTTGATTCCCAGTCAGGGCACGTGCCTGGGTTGCAGGCCAGGCATCCAGTGGGGAGCACACGAGAGGCAACCACACACTGATGTTTCTTTCCCTCTTTTTCTGCCTCCTTTCCCCTCTCTAATAAAAAAAGAAAGAGTAGCAAGATAAATGAACTCGAGGTTTTTCATGATGATGGACCTCAGTTTGAGGTCTGGGTGATCTATATTTACACGAGGCAATTATTTAAACCCTTGTTATTTCAAGTTTCCTGTCACACAGAGCTAAACCTCATTTTACCTAATATAACGAGTGCATAAGTTAATCAATTAATGGAAATTCAATTAAATGTAGTCTTCACGAAGAAGAAACTGTGACTATTTTACTCACTGACACGTCATCAATGCCTCTCACAATGCAGTACACGGAGTGGGCACTCAGTAGATAACAGTTAAATGCATACACAGATAAAAATGAAGATAAAGTTGGGGTTTTATAGAAATGTAACAAAATTTTCCATTCAGATGAGTGTTTTCCCCTTCAAAGTAGCTGCTTTGGCACATTACATTTTTCATTCCCGTGATGCTGCTCCTACTTCAAAATATATTCTCCTTCCCCTTTTTGTTTATTAAAATATTGCCTTTTCTTTAAGTAATATTGTTTCCCTTAAATAAATTATTCACTTTCTTTCTTTCTCTTGATGAGCAAACAGTAAATTTAATGTCTTAACATTTTACTCATTTTTCAATATCTCAAGTAGTATCTAATTCATCTTCTTTTCTTCTACCACAAATATCAGAAGTTTATATAACAGGCACATGGTAAAAAATAAAAATGCAGATTTTATGCAAAGCTTAAGAGATTTTGGCTCAAAAAAACCATCATATTTCCAGATGTATCACTAAAAGTAATTTTCATTTATTGGACACTGATGGTTGACATTAAGCTCTTGAAATATCATTAAAATATTTCTGCTCTAACCACTTTGCACAGTCAAGTGACTTCTAAAAAATCATTTACAGCTAAGCTGCTGTGATGGAATTTATTACAGAAACTCAATTTTTTTCTCCACTAGTTTTTCTGCTAGGAAACAGTAATCCTGACTTCCAGTCAAGATGGAGGCATAGGTAGACATGCTTCACCTCCTCGGACAACCACAAAAAGGAATTACAACTGTATCTCAAAACAAAAAACATCCAGAACCGTCAGAAAATCGAACAGTATAGAAGTCTGACAACCGAGGATTTAAGGAAGCCACATTCATCCAGATGGCTAAAGGGGTGGAGAGGTGAGGAGACACAGAGTATGGCAGTGGAGCAGGCATGAGCAGTGCCACATTCACACGTGGTGAATAAATATCAGGCAGGATACCTTGGGAGCAAACAATCCCAGCCCCAGGCCAGACTGCTCAGCCCAGGGCTCCAGTTCCAGGAAGATAAATCTCCATAACTTTTGGCCATAAAAACCAGTGGGGGTTGGAGAGGCCAAAGAAATCACTGGATTTTCAGGAAACTTTGTTCAAAGGGCCCACCTGGTCTTAAAACATATGCAAACCCACCCACTCTGGGATTCAACACAAGGGCAACAACTGGAAGGGCACCAGTGGCATATGGGGAGTCGGTGAAGGGACTGGAACCAGTGCGAGTGCTGTGCAAATCCCCAGAGGCCAGGCAGCAGCACAGTCACCTCTTCCAGCCTTCCCCCACACCGAGCCACAGAGCAGAGAAGCAGGTTGCTCCACACAATTTACAGGTGCATTTTACAGAAAGTCAAAGCAGCTCTACCTAATACACAGAAACAGACACAGGGAGGCTGCCCAATTGAGGAGACAAATAAATATGGCCAAAATGAAAGAACAGAACAAAGCCCCAGAAAAAGAACTAAATGAAACAGAGATAGCCCAACTATCAGATGCAGAGTTCAAAACACAGGTGATCAGGATGCTCAGAGAACTCACTGAGTACAGCAACAACATAAAGGAAATGAAGGTTACACTAAGTGAAATAAAGCTAAATCTGCAGGGAACCAACAGTGAAGGGAAGGAAGTCAGGATTCAAATCAATGTTTTGGACCATAAGGAAGAAACAAACATTCAACCAGAACAGAAAGATAAAACGAGAATTAAAAAAAAAATGAGGAGGGTGTAAGAAGATTCTGGGAAATTTCCAAATGTGCCAACATCCAAATCGTAGGGATGCCAGAAGGAGAAGAGAAATAGCAAGAAATTGAAAACTTATTTGAAAAAATAATGAAAGAAAACTTCCCAAAGTTGGCAAAGGAAACAGACATATAAGTCCAGGAAGTACAGAGTCCCAAACAATTTGGATCCAAAGAGGACCACACCAAGACATATCATAATTAAAATGCATAATTAAAGGTAAAAAATAAAGAGAGAATCTTAAAAGAAGCAAGAGAAAAGCAGAGAGTTACCTACAAAGGAGTACTCATAAGACTATCAACTGATTCCTCAAAAGAAACTTTGCAGGCAAGGCGGGACTGACAAGGAGTATTCAAAGTGATGAAAAGCAAGGACCTACAACCTAGATTACTCTACCCACCAAAGCTGTCATTTAGAGTGGAAGGGCAGATAAAGTACTTCCCAGACAAGATAAAGCTAAAGGAGTTCATCATCACCAAGCCATTATCACATGAAATGTTAAACGGACTTATTTTAAAAAAGAAGAAAATCAAAGCTATGAGATATTAACAACTGAATCTTAAAAAATAAAAATAAAAAACTAAGCAAACAACCAGAACAGGAACAGGATCACAGAAATGGAGATCACGTGGAGGGTTATCAGCTTGGAAGGGGAAGGGGAAGAATGGCAGAAAAGGTACAGGGATTAAAAAGCATAATTTGTGGTACAAAATAGACAGGGAGAGGTTAGGAATAATATAGAAAATGGAGAAGCCAAAACACTGATATGCATGACCCATGGACATGAACTAAGGTGGGGACTGCTGGAGAGAAGGGGGTATTGGGCAGAGGGGAGCAAAGGAGGAAAATTGGGATAACTACAATAGCATAATCAATAAAATATACCTAGATAATAATAATTAATAATAATAATAATAATAAACAGTAATCCTGGCTGCCAGCAGAGGACCCTCCCATTTGTATTAAGGTATCAATCAGCTTTATACCTTGTTTCTATCAGGGAGCATTTTTTGCACAAACTCAGATATCATCGTACATGGAATTGACACTGTAATTGTTCAAGTAAGTAAAGCTCTCTCCTAATAACCATCAGGTAATGAAAATATTGGAAGTTAAAAAAGGTAAGTCAAGGGAGATGGGCAGATATACATGTAAGCTAAATAGGATATTGTAAAGAATGAATCTAGAAGTTTTAAGTGTTTCGTTACCTTTTATTACTGTACCTGATATAATCAAGTACCAGCTAAATTTTTGCCTCTGACCTCACTTCCGTACTTGGCCAAGAAAGGTGAAATAGGTAAGATTTTAGGAGGTCGGATTTCCATCATCTCATCAACTTTCCTCATCCCCATTGCTGATGCCTATAATTCCACAATCAGAACAAACTTCCCTGGCCGGATTGCAAAGAGAGTTTCTCTTGAATTGAGTTCTAATCTGAACCATGGTAATGCTGCCTAGAGCATTGCTGACAAGAATCATAAGACCAATCTGATGGACTGATTAGCAAACTTTAGTGAGGGAGAGCAATTACAATGTCAAGTATAGATGTGGACAGACTGAGGTGGTTGTAGGAAATCCAGATAAGGTTACCCAGTGGTAGTTGGATATACAGATCCGAAGATCAATAGATACATAAATGTTTAAGACTGAAGTATGGAAGTTAAACTTTCACTGCTCCCTTTGCGCCCATAGCAGACATTGTGAATGGTCGTGCACTTGTTTCTTCTGAGCCCTAACTTGGCCTCAGCACCCTTCTACGTTCACTTACCCTCATAGCTACCAACCAACAGACAGTTTTTGAAAAAAAAAGAAGAAAAGACAATTTTATCACAAATTGTAGGATTAACCCAGGTTTAGAACTCTGGGCTGGTACAACAATACAGTAGCTAAGGAAGGTTTTATGCTAACAAGGGAGTGACTGACAATATTGTATAGATTGGGTGAAGAATTAAAAAAAGAAAGGGGACTTCAACATGGACATTTTTTTCTAATCAATCCCAAGAATTGAAACCAACATAATTCCCTGTCCTCATGCTTACCAATGCTGGCAGCAGGCATACTTTCCCCTTCTTCTGTTAACTATTACTGAGACCAAAGGAAACTAGCCTAGCTCTGCACGAAGGACTACCTGCTCCTGGAAAATGAGACTGTGAGCCTATTAAACTGCTTGCATTTCAAGGCTAACTTCTCATCAAGTGAGAACTTCCAGTCTCTCGCTTCGCTATGCCTTCCGAGAGTATTATGTCATGAACTCTGCCCATTCCAACCAGTCCCTGCTTTTCAAGACTTGCCTTGAAATCTAAGCTTTGGCTCTAAAAACCTCAGAAATACCTGTGGAAATAAATGAAGGGAATCCAGATGAGAACAGAGGATATTTATTCAAAGCTTGCTATAGCAAGGGAGTCCGCCACCGTCAGTTACCTTTGGCAGAGACTAAGCACAGGCGGAGGAAGGATAAAGCTTTATAGTTAAACAAATAAAAATTAGAAAAGGAAGGCTTCAGGTATGGTATGCTCTAATTGGAAATTCTCATGGAGAAGCTGGAGGTGGGTTAACTAGAAGCAAGGCATCGCATGTGATAGGTTTGAGAAGCATCTTTGGCTTTCTTCTATCTCATCCCGAGTTGTGGGGGATGGGGTAAAATTAGAGGAGCTGTCAGTCATTGACTAGTCCTGGCCAGTTTTGGCCAATTGCTGCAGAAGTTGTGGTTTGGTTTCCTGGGCCTGTTGCTGCAGAGGTTGTGGGTCAGGTTTCTATTGTTATGTGGTCTGGCCATTGTCCATTTGTATGTTCAGTATCTCATACCATTCCCTAATTTTCCGACTTTGCATGTCTACTAAGATTCTGTCCAGAAGGTGTTGTATAGATTTGTAGAGCTGATGAGTTTAGCTTTGCTTTATATATAGGTTTTTCTGGTGGTCTTTTGAAGAGACAACTGTGAATAGTCCCTACCTAGTACTACATGCTGGATGTTGTCATGACTGTCTGTCTCCTCTTTTTCCCAATGAGAAACCACTTTCAACAAGAAAACGGGATTCTCCAGTAAGGTTGCACAGTTCTTCAGCAATACATCTCTGCTCAGCGCCCTCTGTGCAGGACGTGGTCTGGCTGTCCCATCTTGGGAGATCCTTGACTGTCACAGGCTCCTGGAGCCTAGCCGCCAGGACCCCAGCAGCCAGTCCTTCCTCTTCGGGGGAAGGCAAAAGTCACAGTCTTGCAGTTCTAACACAGAAGTACCCCTTTGCCAGCACTGTCCATGTCTGATAGATTGAGCAAATGTAGAGGTGTTATAAGATTAACCCAGTAAAGTTACATAGAATAATCAAGTATGGAAGTGTGAAAGCTCCCTGAAATTCTGTCTTAAAAGAGTAGCAATGAATTTTGCTGACAGAGCAAATTCATTCATTTACTAAATACCTGTGGAACAAAAGGCAGTACTAGAGGCTTGAAAGACAATGATGTGCAAAACAAAAACAGAGCTGATGCCATGTCTCATTAAGCTTTCAGTGTAGTGGGAGGCAAAGTCATTGATTTAACAAGTAAGTATGAAATATGAGAGTGTTAACAGGAGAATCAAGGAGGTATCAGAAGGTATGCTTGAAGAATTAAACACCAAACTCTCATTACGATATTATATGCCCATGCAGAAGGTATTCATAGCATGGCATTAAAAATTTCATCAAAAGTGTTAATAGATCTCTGCTTCGGGCTAAGATGGAACAAAGGGAATGAATTTACCCTCCCACTGAAAACAACCAACAAATGGACAATAACTGTATGAAATAAAGATTTTTGAGACACTGAACATCAGACAACTAAGGGTAGTGATCCTTGAGGGACAGGAAATATTAACTGCAACATATTGACTATTTGCCAGGTTCCCCACTGTTGGGGATGGGAGTTAAAAATACAGAAAGAAAGTGTAGAATGGACTCTGAGGTAATTACTTAGCACTTGCAGTATCAATATGAAGTCATTTTTAAATGTATATATATCAAGTATAGGTATATGGTTGTATGTTTGTTTTTATAGAGAGAGACTTCCCTTTAGTTCTATTCACTGAGGGGGTCTGGAAGCAATCAAATCCAAGCACAGTGAGCATACCTAGCACTGGATCTTGGTTTCTAAATTCCATCCTGCACAAAAATGCCCAGAGTTCCTTCGAAAACTGGCTGACTCCTGGGCTGGAGCTTGGTGGAAAGAACACGATGAGCTGGAACATTGTGTTGTGACAGAAAGTACAGAAAGGCTGAAAGAATGAGAGGGACGTGTCAAAAGGACACAGGAGCAGCTTAAAGGGGCTGCCACTGGCCAAATTTGGGACAATTTGAACATTAAAATAAATAATAGCAAAGGTGATAAATTGAGTAAAATAATAATAAATAATAACATATAATGTACATAATTATACATAAATAATAAATAAAAATAAGTAAGGAAGTCTTAGTTCAAGCCTCCAAATCTCCCACCTTGAGTTTGGGGAAGTAATTTAACTTCTCTGAACTTCTCTGAACTTTAATTTTTTTTCTCTATGAAATAGTGCTAAAAAAATTGCCTACACCAAAGGGTGGTTTTAAGAATTGAATGAGATAATAGATGTGAGAAGTACTTTGGAAGCAAAGCACCTAAAAAGACATTTATATGTTATTCCCAGGATCTGTGTGCAAGAACAGTTGGTCGCAGTGTTCTCTGAACACTGAGCTGAGAGTTGCCGCTAGAATATCTCGCCCTGGAGAGCGGGCCCCTGCTGTGTGTGTGAGTGCGTATGGGGCACTGGGAATGACATGCTCCAAAAGCAATAATCATAGTGGAGAAGTGAAGGTGGGGGCTCTGAAAGCTAAGAGTTAAAGCAAATTAAGAACGTGCTCATTCAGTAATTAGCGTGCAAGGGTTGTTAACTGTGGCTAATATTATAACCCACATTTCCAACCTATAGACCACATTTCCGACCTACCTATATACTTTAGGAGAGGAAGCTAAATCATCCTAAAGAGAGAGCAGCTATGGACCCATTTCCTGCAAAGGCCGAACAAGGTAAATAGATGTGAAATGTGTCATCTTCAAAGTAACAGCTTTTGTCACCTTTCTCTGTGTCCGATCAGTTTAAAAGGATGAACTCCGTCTTGCAGCTAACATCGTCTCCGTTTGATATTAATAAACGTAAAGGAAATGGACAAGCAAGATCCTTTTACTTATAACCCCTATACTAACATTTATTTTAAAATTTAAAAAGAAGAAAGTAGAGGAGGAAAAACTCCATAGAATCGTCACACAAAGATTCCCCAGTGGAAAAATACTATTGATGTTTCTGTTCCCTGGAGGAATAACAGTAAGAGCTCCCTTGACTTTATGTAGGGAGGGCTGGGCCACACCTCAGGCTTTGGTGCTTGGTGTGCCTCTCAAATCTACACAGGTGGCCCCAGGGACCGGAAAATGCTCATCAAATGCCCAGTGCTCCTCACTGGCAGGCAGGGTGCCTTCTCCCTCTCAGGTCCTCTGATCCCTGTATCCCAGCAATCCTCAGTTTCACTGGCTAAGCTCACTCCTTCCCCATCTTGCTTCTTACTCCTATTTTCAAATGCATTTCTCTATCTCTGCAATAAACCTTCTAACTAAACTCCATGGAGCTTCGGTAATTGCCGAGGTGCGATTACCCTTTCTCAGCAGCAATACATCCTCAGATCCTAAGTCTGAGGGGCAGGTAGAAGCCAGGAAACTTGGGTTTGGCATGTTTTAGGAGAGAAAGTTAACCTGCCGGATTTTTGTGAGGACTTGTCGGGTGCTGTTGCTACTCTGAGGAGCAGTCTGTGGAACTGAGGGGCTAGGTGGTCTTTTCCAGGAAGTATGCACCGGGAAGGGTTATGTGTGGGGCTTTTGGAAGTGGGAGAGGGTGAAGAGCGGGGCCTATGAGATAGATGGTAAAAGACTGGCCTCTCTGTGATGTCAGCTCCCCTCGTGCCACTTCCAAATCTCTAAGGATCCCAGGTATGACAGGTTGTCTCACCCTTGTGAACTTTGATAAACCAGGAAACTTAGTTCAAAGGTCTTAGTTTGTGGGTTTTTACATTGCTTAATGATAGCCAGTTGCATCTCTAGCTACCAGTATAGGGTGGTTGTCGGTTGTCCCTCTAGCCTTGTCTCAGAGCCTCCACAATGTGTGTGTTTGTTGAGGGAAGAGGATATGGATAGGGCCACTGCATAACCAGTAACTCCCCGAAAAAATCCATAGGGTTTTCCCTGGCTGGTGTGGCTCAGTGGACTGAGCACTGACCTGCAAACCAACAGGTTACTGGTTAGATTCCTGGTCAGGCCCATCCCTGGGTTGTGGGCTGGCAACTGGTGGATGTTTTTTCTCCCTCTCTTCCTCTCTCTAAAAATAAAATCTTTTTAAAAAAATCATAGGGCTTTCATAGTTGTGTGTGAAATTTCCTACTGAAAGAACCAGGTACCTCACAGGTGAATTTGTATGGGAAGCTGTAAATCTCACTTAATCAGTGCCTGGTCCTACGTATGGAAGCATTATAAAACTTGGCCTTTTAAATGACAGTGGCCCTATGGATGCTTTCGTTATCTCTTTCTTTAATACCACTCTTTCCCTAAAGCCCTTTAGGAGGAGGAGTTTCAGGTCATAAAATCCTTGTTGTCCCCCCCAGACTTGGAGGTGAGGCTTTCTGTAGTTCAGGCATTGAAGATACCTGCTGAAGTATAATTCTCAAAAGGTTAAAAAATGACTTTGATATACAAACATAAAATGAATATGTCAAATATCTTATTCAACTTATTAGTTAATAAGAAAGAAATAAGATAGTAAACATAACCCAGAGAGCATTTGTGATGTGGAAGTGGGAGTGTGTGTATTTTTGTGCACAATTCATAAAGAAGTGTTACAATAAGATAGCTGGATACAAAACTGGTTCATTCATAAACCATAAACGATAAATTAAGGATTATATTTTTTAAAAATTTTATTTATTAACTTGAGAGAGAAACAGAGAAAAAATATATTGATTTGTTGTTTCACTTATTTGTGCATTTATAGGTTGTTTCTTGCATGTGCCTTGGCCAGGGATCACATGCACAACTTTGACACTCTAACCAACTGAGCTACCTGTCCAGGGCTAAGAGTTATCTTTTTCGATGGACAGAATTATGCATATTTCTACCAGATAAAAATCTGTAAGTTAACATGGGACCTTTAATCAACAATAAACACCAAGTGCAGCTAAGAACATTTCCTCGGATTATTTTTGGGCGGCTTTACCAGTGTGTGGCCCTGAAAGGATGTGCTGCCAACCTCTCCCCTTATTCCCAGTTTTAGGTAATTTTTGTGGTATTTCCTAGTGGAGGGAGGCATGCAGCCATCCTGTGAGTAGTGGGGGAGCAGATGTTTGATGCAGTCCAGCCTTCCTACCGGAGAGAGTGGAGGCTGGTTTCGCCCAGGTATTGCACAGCTTGCCAAGGTGAGATTACCCTTTCTCAGCAGCAGTACATCCTCAGATCCTACGTCTGAGGGGCAGGTAGAAGCCAGGAAATGTGGGTTTGGCATGTTTTAGAATTATAATTTGGGTGGAATATACAGAAAAACAAACTGAAACTGTGCCTACTACATCAGTTCACCTAAGTCACCCAAAGGATTAAACAAATTATTATTACACATCAAATGAAAACCTTAATGTCCTTGAAATGACAGTTAAAGAAAAGTTAAGAAAATAATTCACATTCCAAGGAGATACTTAAAGAATATTACAGTGGCAAATGGATGAAAAGAACCATACAAGGCCTAGGAAAACCCAGAAACAAAACATAAATTCTAGGAAAATATCAAGGTAACCATGCTGTCTTAAAAGCTCTACAAATAAATCACCACACAGGGACCCAACACTAGGTCCAGAGGCCAATGGAGGAAAGTAGTGGATATTAGATATTCCAGGTTTTTCTATGAGATTGTTCATTGTAGTTTTCTGAATAAATGAAATCCCTTTCATGGGGTCTCCTATTCTCCTCGGTTTTTTCCTCGCAGTATATGCAAAAATGTATTGGAAACAGCGCAGGGCAAAGCAGTGACAGCTTATGTCTGCTCCTCTTGGCATCAGCAGGGGCAGCTGGAAGGAAAGCTGGCACCTGGAATCATCTGAAGGTCCGCTCACTCACATGTCTGCTCAGTGGCTGCCCTCTGCGACCTCAGCTGGGCCTTAACACCTGCACCCGAGCGGCTGCTTAGCTTCCTCGGAGCATGGTGGCTGACTATCAAGGTGAGTGTCCCAAGAGATAGCCAGGAGGAAGCCCTTTGTGACATGTTGCCTTTCGTGACTTAGCTTGAGGAGTCATCGCAGCATCACTTTGGCCAAAATTTACTGCTTCAAGGCATATCCCTAGATTCCATTGTTTGGTGAGAGAAGTGTCAAAGGCTCTGAGAACATGTTTTAGAACCACAACAATGATGCCTTGTTATTATTTTGTTTTCATCCACCATACCATTATGTTTTCTAACCATGGTAGTGGTGGTAAAGCCCTCAATCTAGGAACTCATGTTTTTCAGTTTGGGGAAATTTGATTGATTTGAATTTTTACCATAATCTACTTTTTATGTTATTTCTTTATGGTATGCCTACTAGATTTTGGACCTCGTACGACTATCCCCTAATTTTCATATCTCTTCTCTCCTATTTTCAGTCTCTCTTTGTTCTCATTTCAGAGAAATTTCTTCCACTTTATCTTCCAATCCTTTTATCATATTTTAAAATATCTGCTAATTATTTTTCATTTCTGAGAGCTCTTTTTAGTCCTCTCTTCTGGTTTTATGGTAGCCTGTTTTTGTCACACAAATACAGTCTTTCTCATTTCTCTAAGCACATCGATCGATTAATTCAGTTTTGTTATAAAAAATTCATTCATATACAAACTTAAAATAATGTGATAAACATCCCTCCTGCCATGTACTCATCACCTTACTTCTTCGAAGTACTCAAAGGCACACGAAAGCAAACACTGGCATGGTGGAAACAAGGGGTTCGGTGAAAAAAATCTATATTCTGAAGCTCAGATCTCAATCCTTTCCCCACTCACATATCAGAAGCCCAGTAGACACGCTACTTCATATTGATTTCCTCAGGCTTCCATAACAAAGCACCCCAAACTGATTGGCTTAAAACAGCATAAACCTATTCTCGCACAGAGGGTAGAAATCCAAAGCCCAGGCACCCTTCCGGAGCACTCCGAAGGGGAGTCTGCTCCATGCCTCTCTCCCAGCTCCTGGAGGTGGCCGGCAATCCTCGCCATTCCTTGGGTTGTCGATGTGTCAGTCCAACCTGCCTCCAGCGTACCATGGCTCTCCCCTTGTCTGTCTTCGGACTCGTCTGCTTTCTCTTCTTAGACAGGACACCTGTCACTGAATTAGGGCTCATCCTCATCCAGGATGGCCTCTTTGTAACTAATCACAAAGACTTTATTTCCCTGTCATCACAGACTGGGTCACTGAATTCTCCCAAGCCCCTTCCAAGTCCAGCAGCCCTGGACCCCTGCCTTTCAAGTTTTCCATTTTTAGAATCTAAATCATTTGGCAAACTCATTCAATAGTACTTTCTTCTCTATGACTACTCTCACATGCATGAATATATTTCACCTTTGAGCGTGTACTTGAAAAACAAATAGTAAAGCATTTCCTAGTGGTCCTCTCCCAACTCATACAAATCTTTCAAATCTGCCAATCAGCTTTTAATCCATCTTACGGGGATTTAGGACGGTAGGAACTTTCTAGTTTGTATTTATAAGCCTAAGCCGAAACTTGAAAGGAAACCCAGACTATAAAGATAGCATTTCAATTACTTAGAAAATTACCTTTTTGTTAAGTATCCTTCATTTTCTCACACAAATACATGGACACACATGTCCTGTCATGGATTTCTTCGATGATGGGCTTTGCCGCTCTAGGCCAGGAATTTCACACGTGCAGGAGGACGCGGTGGGAGTGGTGGCCTCACACCAACTTCACATCTCTCTCCATTTTACAATTAGTACCATGGGGGTTAGGGGCCGCTGTTTTGTGTGTGAGTCCTGTGTCTTTTGGGAAGTATTGGGTGGCTAAAGTGCTTGACTATATTTCTTCTGCAGATGTCACATTTTGTCACCAGCCCCCTCCACCTGGTGAGAATATCCTGCAGGCATTTATTCGCTTTGAGCAAACGCCACTCGCCCAAGAGCCTTTCTGCAGGATAAAACACGCTTCACACAAAGTTCATGGCTGATTCAGTGAGGGGGCATAAAGGACTTTCTTCTCAGAGGTAAAATGTACTCTGAAGTATAAAGGACATAAAGTTTTGCATTTTTCCCACTGGCTGGCTCTTATCAAAGCACAGATTCTTACTGCTGAATCATTACATATCAATGGTGTGCATTAGTTAATTTACTGAAGTGAAAAGAAAAAAGGGAGAAATAATAAGTATTTTGGTGACAGACACAGGAGCCTTTCCATGCGACAAAGTAAAAAAGTCTGGCGAAAGATGTAATTTTCTGTATTTCTGCACTCTCTGCCTGGGGCAGTACAACCCCTGTCTTTGAACAAGGTCAGGTGCATTGTTCCTGCCCACTGTTTGAAGAGCATTGAAAGATTCCTGAAGGGTGTGTATCCCCAGTAACAAATGAGTTTGTGGGGAAGGAGAAGGGACCCCACACAGGCTGCCTCTTTAACCCCCCCCCCCCCCCCCCCCCGGAGAGTAGAGACCCTGCAGGCTCTTAACTAGCTGGGCTGGGTTAACACCTGTTTGGAGAAAGAATGTGCTAGCTCTCTGGTCACAGATAGCTGACTTCCTGATGGGCAGGACTGGAGGCACTTCCTGGGCAATTTCTCCCTCTCCATATCACTGAGAAATGCATAGTAGACAACTGTACAATATTTTTCAAGTTGAAAGGTCAGTAAGCACTTACACTCAAAGCACATAGCAGGAAAAGAAAAAAGCCTGAAAATGTCAAACATGTACATATTTGTAAATTGTATATAGCTGTCCATTTTTACATTTCAACATTACATCTAGATATATAGATATTTTACATATTTATATAGAATTCCACTTGATGGTGGAAGTAAGGAAATTTGAGATGATTAGAGTAAATGAATCTAATAACTTACCTTTATCGAGGCTTTCAGTGTTTGGCTACCAGAGACTGTGTCACTTGGGGAGTACTTTATTTATACGTCATGGTCCCTGCTTTTAAGTAGTTAGCAGATAATCTTGGAGAACAGGACATATATGCATAACATTTTCAGCAAATCGATCAGTACCAATCTGTGTAATACCACACAGTCTGGGTAGAAGACAGAAATTCTCAGGCTCTGTCAAGTGGAGGAATAGCAGGAGTCAATCACGGTAGAGGATGTAGATCATACTCCTGAGACCTGGGCTTGGAAGAAATGTCCTTTATTTACCATTTCAAATAAATCAATTCAGACTTTTATAATGATCAAAAGGCAGTAAGTTCACCTTTCAGCTCTGAATACATAGCAATGACAGATGAAATATTTAAAAGGCAGGGAGACAGAGAGAAGGAGGGTGGGATGGAGGGAGGGAGGGAGGGATGAAGGAAGGAAGGAACGAAAGAAGGAAAGAAAACCAGGAAGACTCAACCAGGCTCTAGTACAAGATAAATATCTCCATGGACCAGACACAAAAGGAAGACACGAATTGTGGGTCTGGCCTCTGGAAGTAGGCAGAGGTGCCTGGGAGCTTGGTCCCTGTTGGACAAGGAGTTCTAAATGTGAATGAGCTCGGAGCAGAGACAGGCTTCCTGTTTGACAGACAGGCTGCCAGAGGCAGAGAGGGCTCTCCACTTCACTGGGACTTGGGCTTCAGATGAAGCTGTGAGCCTACAGAGACAGGAACTGAGCCAACTGCCTGCACTCTGTGAACAGACCTGCCATATCCCTCAATAGCCCCTAGGGGTACCACATCCACGGCTGAACTGTAAAACCTGGTTCTGGTTTAAGATTAGAAGGGCTGGGTAGAGAGAGCCCCCAAACTGTGAAGGAGGGAAGTGTTTGGAGGGGATACTTGAAAAGAGCCGCTAAACCAAAATTCCAAGGAATGGGAAGAAGGACTAATTTCAGATAGGACAGCCAAGAAACAAAAGACTCAGAAGAATAATTCACTCCAAATGCAATTCATTTTAGAGAACAGTCTGAAAAGATGCCAGCATAAATTTGTTGAGGTTGTTCAAAGAGATACATGAAGACATTTATGATTAAAGAAGTAAGTTATGGAGCTGAAATGAAATGAAAATGAAACAATTTAAATCACTTACAGAGTTCCCACATTGTTAGAAGGGCTGGGAATCTACCCTCAGTCAGAGTCAACTCCTTCACCTACTGAGGAAGCAACCAAAACCCTCTGAGGCTTCTAGAACATTGCGAGCTGGTATCTGTCATTAGTCCGTCCTGCTCGTTGCTAATACCCTCAGTTTCCAGGTCCTACAGTCTTCCATGATGACTTGGCTGCTGGAGTTACAGGGGAAGGGGACCACACTGAAGCTGGGAGCCTTCCTGTTTAAGGCTGCGCCTTCCTAGCTTGCAGCCCCTCAGAAGTCATGTCACTGAACAGTGTGACAGCACGGAGGAGGACACAGGTGCTACCACTCCCGGAACAGTCCTATTACTTCTGTGCTTAAAATGCACAGGTTCTCAAAATCTACCCAGAGTTTTAGATCCCCTAGATCTGGGTCAGGGCTTAGAAATGAGTGTTTCTAACAAGCCCCCCTGTGATTCTCACACTGCAGACTCAGCATTTGGTAAACCCTGATGTCATTTCCAGAGAGGATAATGCTTCCCTAGGTCACGCAGCTAACGGTTGCTGGAATAAAACCCAGTCTTTCCTTTTGCTCAGTTAGTGTTTAATGCCTTCTTCATTGTTTAGTTTCTTAGGTAGAAGCTGATGTCATCGATTCGAGATCTGTATTCTATTCTAACATAGGGGTTAAGTGTTA
>PVKM010020511.1:0-23315 GCA_004027735.1 Carollia perspicillata | reverse complement strand
GAACAGGGGAAGAAACCACAGTGCCTTTTTAAAAATTAATTATTTTTATTTTATTAATTCTAAAGAGATGGGAAGGGAGGGAGAAAGAGAGGGAGGAAAACATGACGTGAGAGAGGATCATTGATCGGTTTCCCCTTGCCTATGCCCCTACTGGGGACCGAACCCACAACCCAGGCATATGCCCTAACTGGGACTCGAACCCACAACCTTTCAGTTTGCAGGATGATACCCAACCAACTGAGCCACATTGGTCAGGGCACCACAGTGCCTTTTATAGCACTGATGTTACACTCCACCGTTTCTTCTAGATTTGGTTAGAAACAAGTCACTAAGTCCTGCCCACATTCCAAGGGAGAGGAATTAGGCTCCACGTCTGAAAGGAAGAGTATAATTTGGGG
Organism: Carollia perspicillata; assembly: GCA_004027735.1. Classification (NCBI taxonomy): domain Eukaryota; kingdom Metazoa; phylum Chordata; class Mammalia; order Chiroptera; family Phyllostomidae; genus Carollia; species Carollia perspicillata. Next base: position 22,917 of record PVKM010020511.1, on the reverse strand, counting down.
TTGCATTTTGAAACCACCGTGGTACCTACTGTCCCCATTTTACAGATGAGGAGACTGAGGCTCCATGAAGCAGAGTGGCCTGCTCAAACCTTTCTTTCCAATGAAAGAAGACTGCAGAGCACTAGGGATCAACAGGCCCATCCTCTGTGTCAGTTAGCTGCCAGGGCTCCATGAGAATGAGTTTTAAGCAAGGCTGTCATTCTTTCTTTTCCCACGAAGGACCTGGAGGAACAGCTGGAGGAGGAGGAAGCTGCAAGGCAGAAGCTACAACTTGAGAAGGTCACAGCTGAGGCCAAGATCAAGAAACTGGAGGATGACATCCTGGTCATGGATGATCAGAACAATAAACTGTCAAAAGTAAGTGGGGTTGAGCATCTGCCTTCTAACAACAAGCTTGCCAGGGACACGGATTCCAGATTATTTCCCCTTTTTAGCCAAATAAAAGGTATTGAAGGCCAAGCAAAGTGACGAGATGGCTTCATGACGGTCATCTGGAGGCAGGGCTGCCACAGAGCAAGTCTCGGCAACACCATGACCAGGGGAAGCCCCAAGTTGGGCAAAGGAGGCAAATGGCCCTGAGACTCTGGGTCCTCGCCCACTGTCTCATGGACCATGTCCAGTTAGCAATAGGGTGGCCAGCTGTCCCGGTTTGCCTGGGATGGAGGGGTTTTGGATGTGGAACATTCAGCACCCAAACCAGAAAAGTCCCTGTGCAAAAGAGGATGAGTAGGTCCTCCTAGGCAGTCCCCCCTAACGAGCCCCGCCGAGGACAGGCTCCTTTCACTTCTCTCAGCAAGATGTCAGCAGGGTGCCTGCCACAAGCCAAGCCCTGTCAGGAGCCAGGGAATGTCTGGTAAGGAGGACCATGCCCTCATGGGCTACACTCTGTTGGTTCAGCAAATAGAACATCATACACATAACCATTAATTACCATTGTGATCAGGATTCTGAAGGAGGTGTTCCCCATATTATGAGAAGAGCACTCGGAGTGGAGGTAGGTTATTCAGGGAAGGCTTCCTGGAGGAAGTGACCTGTAAGTGGAAACCTAAAGACTGAGGAGCAGTTACAGGGAAAGCGGGCAGAGGTGCATTCCAGTCAGATGGGGCCGTAGGTGCAAAGGCGCTGAGGTAGGCAGGGAGAGCTGGCCTACGATAGGAGGGGGAAGAGGGCCCCGTTGGCTGGAACCATTGACGTATGAGGGGAGGCGTGGCATGAGATGAGAAATGGCCAGCGTTTGGAAATTCAGGAACTTCTCTTCACCATTTCAAACTCTAGGCTGTATTTGGTTATAATGGGGGCTTTCCTTTCAACTGTTCATCTGGAAATTACTAAAAGTGAGACATAGATCCTGGAGGAAAAAGCAAAAACTAGCAGTATTTCTTTTTTCTTTCCCCCCAAAGGAACGAAAACTCCTCGAAGAGAGGATTAGTGATTTAACAACGAATCTTGCAGAAGAGGAAGAAAAGGCCAAGAATCTTACCAAGCTGAAAAATAAGCACGAATCTATGATTTCAGAACTGGAAGGTAAACCAGCTACCCAAAGAGGCTGTGAACCAGTATTTTAAAACTAGGAGAATCAGAGAGGAGCGTTCAGAATGGCAGATTATTTGGAGAATGATAACCCCTCGCCAGGCTCCCCAGTCACCCTTAGTCAACGTACATGAATGAATGATCACAGGTGCTTTGCATCGGGACTGACCAGCCTCTCGGGGATGGCGGTGCAGGCGAGACTGCCGCCAGTGGGGGAGGCGTGTGCGTGTGCGTGAATTTCCTCCGTGTGAGTGCCCGAGCAGGCAGGCTCATCCTCCAGGAGTCTTTCTGGTGGCTTCCACCTCCTGAAGGGCCCCTGGCTTTGTCTAGTGCGGCTGAAGAAAGAGGAGAAGAACCGGCAGGAGCTGGAGAAGCTGAAACGGAAGCTGGAGGGAGAGGCCAGCGACTTCCACGAGCAGATCGCCGACCTGCAGGCGCAGATCGCTGAGCTCAAGATGCAGCTGGCCAAGAAGGAGGAGGAGCTGCAGGCGGCCCTGGCCAGGTAGTGCGGCCATGGCCTGCGTGTTCCCGGGCCCCTGCCAATCTGCGGCAGCCCCAGTCTTCCTCTTCTCCCAGGCAGGCCTGCATCTCACGCAAGGCGTCCGCAGGCCAGGCCTTCTAGAACACCAGAAGGCCTGCTTGCACCTCCAGAGCCATGCCTTTGACTTTCCACTCTTCCCTCCAAACGCATTCCTCTTTGTGTCCCCCATGGTGTCTGTCTTTGGATGCCCAGTCCTGCATGTCCAGTTAGGGACAGAGGCCATTCCTTGGCATCTCGCACACCACCTGTCTGAGGCTAGAATGACCCTCCTCTCTCTCAGGCCCTCCTTTGAAGGTCCTCCTTTCGTGAATGCCCATCTCCTCCCTGGCCTTTGCCCACCCTGCTCCTCCCACAGCCAGCAGGCAGCAGCCCGGAGAGTCTGCCAGCCCTCTGACACGCGGCCCTCCTCCCAGCTCTGAGCTGGCTTCGCCCTAGCGGCCTCACACTGGGAATATTGCTTATTTGCTCACTGTGTGCTAAGCTCTTTTTTGAGCAGTATCTTCACAGATACTGGGCCAGGTATACTGCCGTTCTATTTCACTGAGGAGGAGGAGGCTGGGCCGGGGGAGGCGAAGGAACGTGTGACTGCCACCCAGCTTTTGAGAGGCAGAGCTGGGATCTGAGCCCCAGAGCCATCTGATTGAGTCCCCTGGCCAGCTCTGTCCGTGCTGACTGACAGAGTTAGAGTGGTCCACTAGAAGCATCGCTCTGGGTCGTGAACCTGCTAAAAAACTGCTGGCTTGTGCAGGAAGAGCCAGGTCTTCACCTGGCACCCGCAGCCCCCACCCTCCGCAGTCCGACCCCAGCCCAGTCACTTTGCTTCCTCCCTGCCGCTGCCCCTTCACAGGGACAGCACAGTCGCCGTGTTCACCTCACCCGGCCCCTGTAGAATCTTGCCTCTGTGCCTCCCTCATGCCGCTCCCTCCCACCCGTCATGGGCACGACCAGAGGCCAGCCCCCCCATGTGTCAGGAGGGAGCTCCCTCCATGAAACGCCCAGCTCCATGGCACTGGGACACGCTGCTCATGGCCCACCCAACCTGTGCTCACCTCGCCTTCCAGACCGGGAGCCCTGGCTTTCACCTGGCCCCATGCTGGGCCTGGCCCAGGGCCTCGCATGCAGCAGGCACTCACTCACTCATTGAGCAAAGAGAGAACAGATAAGTAGTTACCAAGGAGGAATAATTGTCCAATGTTCAGAAGGCACCTATTAAGCCCTGTCTGTGAATTAGGTGCCATGCTTGCCCGGGAGCAGTGCTTTGCATTCACACACACACAGACAACTGTGGCCTATTTTTTATGTCAGACCTTGAAACGCATCACGTCTTATGCAAATCTCCAAGCAGCCCTGTGTCACAAGAAGGGATCCACTGTGTCTTGGGGCTGTGGATGGAGCACGGTTTGGTATCTGGAGCATGACTGGTTGGTGTCAGAAAACAATTTTGGGTACGTGTGGGACAGCAGAGGCCTGGGACCCCAGGGTCTTATTCCGGTGACCTGTCCCTGCCAGGCTCGATGATGAGATTGCTCAGAAGAACAACGCCTTGAAGAAGATCCGGGAGCTGGAGGGTCACATCTCAGACCTGCAGGAGGACCTGGACTCAGAACGGGCTGCAAGAAATAAGGCTGAGAAGCAGAAGCGAGACCTGGGGGAGGAGCTGGAGGCGCTGAAGACAGAGCTGGAGGACACCCTGGACAGCACGGCCACCCAGCAGGAGCTCCGGTGAGGGGGGCCCACTGTCCCACCGCATGGATGGGAGGGCTGGTGTGGAGGGAGCGAGCCCCAGCGAGTCCTCAGCCACCGGCTCCACAGGCCCTACATTCACTGTCCTGACTGCATTTTTCTGTAACTGACCTAAGTGCGCTTGTTTTTAATCTGTTTCACATCACAGTAGTGGGACCTAGAGAACAATTTGAAAACTATATATAGAAAAGCAGACACCAAAAACATTGCCCTTAGTCCCCCCACTGTGAACATTTTGGGGTATTTCCTTCCCGTCCTTTCACGTGTGTGCACCTGTGGAAGTAGATCGCCCCTGGCTCTGACTGCCAAGTGTGTGTATCTGAGTTTTGTGTTAAAGTTTTAAAATAACATCTTATTTAAGATTTTTTAATTTAAGATTCACAGCAGGTAATCACACAGACAACAAAACAGCTACAGGTCACCTGCGAGAAAAATGAATGCTGTCTTTAGCAGAACAAGGTTGTTTATTCATTCAACAAACATACGAATGTCATCTGAGAACGTCTGTGTCGGGTGCTGTGCTAACAGTGAGATTTACCTCCGACACTTGGGGTTTTGTGCTGCAGCACTTACCTGGGCCTAGAAGCCAGCACATTATTCTGTTCCCTTCCTACCCGGCCAACAATACAGAAAAGCCTGGTGCAGTGTTTAAAGGCATGGGCTCAGAGTCAGACTATTTTCCATCCTACATGCAGGGCTTGTAACAACACCTTTAAGCTGCTTACCCTCTCTTAGCCTGGTTTCCTCATCTGTAAAATGGAAATCATAACACACGTGCCTTTTAGGGTCATTCCGAACATTATGAGATGATGTATTAAAGAACTTAGGTCAGGACCTGGCATACAGTAAGTGCTCAATAAATATGAATGACTATTAGTATTTCAAGAACATTTAGCAATTCTTTCAACAATATTTTGTGCATTTGCTGGCCCTGAGAAATTCTAGGCAGGTAAGATACTCCTGATTTTGCAGCTGAGGAAGTTCCAGGTCCAGAGAGGTTAGGTGACTCACCTGAGGTCACACAGCTAAAAATAGGTGGTGACGGGAACATCAGCCCTGGGTCCTTTGCCCAACACCGTCTGAGATGAGCCCCATCCCACCCCAGTTGTCGTGACTGTGTTCTCCTGTCCAGGGCCAAGAGGGAGCAGGAGGTGACAGTGCTGAAGAAGGCCCTGGACGAGGAGACGCGATCCCACGAGGCCCAGGTCCAGGAGATGAGGCAGAAGCACACACAGGCGGTGGAGGAGCTCACCGAGCAGCTCGAGCAGTTCAAGAGGGTGAGTGACCCGTCGACAGCTTCAGATGACTCCATACCAGGGTCTGTACTCAGACGAGTAACAGGCTACACAAGATTCTAACGGCAGTGACAGCAGCCAGCATTTATGGCAAGTAATCTTCACACCACTCTGAGACAAGTCCTGCTAAGCCCATTTTACACAGGAAGAAAGACAATGTCCTTGTATTTCATTTCCGGGGAGAGTTTTTTAACTTGAGACGTCCTGCGACCCTAACGTCTGAATTAATTATTTGCCCTCAGTGCTATGGCTTCCCCACATCCCTGCACTTTCTAAGTCAGGTATGGGTGCAGCTTTCCCTAGACGTGATAGGAGTTTGCATCTGTTTAAGCAACTTTCTATGAGCTGGGTCACTTCCTCTCCTATCAGACTCTCAGCATTTCCTGTAATTCCAATAATGTTAGCTGTCCAAATATGCAGCACTGGTTATAGGCCGGACACTGTTCCAAGGTTTTACAAACACTCACTTAATTTTACCCATGATCTCTGTAGACCTCCAGGCCCCACGCCCTGAAAAGCGCTGTGCAAAACTGAGCTCCCCTCCCCCTCCAGATGATGAAGGACACCTGTCCACATCCCCTTGTCACTTGTCACATGGGATCTGAATACCAATCTTCAGTGTTTCATCAGGCCTTTATATATTTTACACAAATGAGCTTTTGCTAATTACAACGACATATTTCCCCTTTCAATTGGCTTCCCTTTTTAACGTTCACAAGTTATTTTTAATAGAATTTGAACCCAGATGGGCTATTCCCACCTTCTGAAATATGCTCCGGGCAGCAGTAAGGTGTATATGTCCCCTTTGACCTCACGGATGGAAGAGCGGGGCCCCAGGAAGGGTAACTGACCGTCCTCATGCCAGAGGGTCATCAGAGTGGGGCTGGGGCTGGGGCTGGAAGTCAGGCCCCCAGTTCGCGGCCAGGCCTCTTTGGCCTGACTCAGCCGCTAACGTCAGCAGCAGAAAGCAGACAGCATCCGTTTCTGACTCCTGCCCATGTCTCAGGTGCGCTGAGAAAGAGCACCGCCTGTGTTTTACCTCTGACGACTTTGGTACAGACTTGGAGCCCTGGGCCCACAAGGTTGTTGGGAAAATTTTTATTGTCATTCCTACCCGGTCTCCCCTTACACATGTGTGGTTCTGCCACAGTTTGGGGGTCTTTGCCTGGGCCAAAGCTTTAGGGGAGCCCAAATCCCCTGGGGTCCCCGTCAACCTGCACTGTTTCCCCTAGGGGCACCTTGTCCCTGAGGTGCTAACAGCTCAGCTGTGCCTGAGACAGGAATGGCTTCTCTGAGGCTGCCTGGACACGGCACGCCGCCTTCCTACGGACTGCAGGGACGCCAAGTGCTGTTCCCTCTGTCTTTGGGACCCACTGATGCGGACCCCAGTCCACGGGGTCCACGTGTTGTGGTTGCGACGAACAAAATTCACACGGACTACAGAAGTCCTGTGGAGAAAAAGGGATGGCAGTGGCCACTCTGAGTGAGAGATGGCCCCAACCTCTGCCTGGACAAGCTTTTATTGCTTTTCTGGGCACATGACATCAAGGATGGTCCTCGTTTACTATGCACAGGTTCACTTTAGGTGGTTACTTTTTACAGACAGCAAAGGAGAGGAAGTTGCTAATTACTACAAAGAAAAAGAACATTTGCAAATGCAAAGGAAAAAGTGGTTGAACTGGTTACACTCCATATTTGGGAGGTTTAGCATAGATTCTAGGAAGTTACTTTAAAGATATGCAGCAAACATTTGTTGCCTCAATTCAGGGTGAGGGAATTTTAGCAAAAAGCAAGCCTCTGTAGCAGCCTGGGTTAATGCAGGCCTGATTTCCCATGGGGAAGCCAAAAGCTTCCTGTGTGCCAACCTCGCTCCCCATCAGTTTTCTGATAAGGCTGGGCTACATTCGCCACACCACGCAGAACAGTTCCCTATAACCGACACACTTTTCTGTTGCTTCTTTTCCCACTCCACCCTCCAGCCCAGGAAAAAGCCCCCTCCATTTTCCTGCTTTTGCCCCAAACACTATTTTTTCTTAGGGAAATTGACATGCCTACAGGTGCTGGTTAGATAAAATGACTTCCTCAACTATCATCGAAAAAGCAGTGTGAGTTTGATGACAAATGTTGTGGATAATAGGGAGTGGTGGGGACTAGGGCCAAGTGGAGTGTGGCTGCCCCACCTATAGGACCAGCTACTACTTAGAACCTGCAGGTAACTGCCTCGGAGGAAGGCAAGACTCTTGCTTCCAGATATTCAGTTTGCTTTTTTTGAAAATCAGAGTTAGTGAGGTGTATGCAGTAAAATTCACCAATTTCAAGTGTATAGCTCAATGAACTTTGAGAAATGTATGCATCTGGGTAATCACTACTAGTCATGATATAGGACATTAGATTATTTAATAGAGAAGCTGGGAGTCCAGTTTTATGACATTTCTTTATTAAAATGTTGGCAACTAATTTTTCAAAAAGTAATGAAGGGTCCCACAGGACATGACAGCAGGCTGGCTGCAGCCCACGTGCAATGCTGGTTTGTCAGATGCCCTTTAAGAAAACAGAATCCGAAGTCCCCCTGCGATTCTGTGTTCCCCAGCCAGCCATGCCCCTCCCCTGAGGACTTGCACAGGTCCCTGGACCTCCCCGAGGGAGGGGAAAGGACAGAGGCAGATTCCTCAACTGCAGAGGTTCCCATCTTACAACGTTCTCCCAGCCGTGGCTGTAACGCCTTCCCTCCCCTCTGCTCCTCGGGCCAGGCCAAGGCCAACCTGGACAAGAACAAGCAGACGCTGGAGAAGGAGAATGCGGACCTGGCGGGGGAGTTGCGGGTCCTGAACCAGGCCAAGCAGGAGGTGGAGCACAAGAAGAAGAAGCTGGAGGTGCAACTGCAGGAGCTGCAGTCCAAGTGCAGCGACGGGGAGCGGGCCCGCGCCGAGCTCAACGACAAGGTCCACAAGCTGCAGGTGAGGTGGCAGCGCAGGGACATCTGCGCTACCCGCTCTGCTAGGGACGCGGTGCTTCTGGCTAACTGAAGCTTCTCTTGCTGTGAAGCAAGTTGGTTTCTCCTAGTTACATTCCCAGGGAGACAAGATGGTCACCCTGCCCAATTTAATCATTAAGAACCTTCATCCATTCATTCAACAAGTATTGACTGAGTACCTGCTCCAGGCCAGGCACTGTGTTTAATTCTGAGATATTGACACAACAGCAGGGAAGAAGACAGACACTGTTCCTGCCCCAGGAGAACACTAGCCTAGCGGGGGGAAAGGCATTAATAATCACCAGAAGGAGTGTGAAAAGATGCTGGAAAGGGGTGGCACTTAATGTAGTAAGTACACATAACAAGGGGGCCTGGCCTGAGGGTGGAGTCAGGAAAGGCTTCCCTAAGGATGTACGGCCCGACAGATAAGGTAGAGAGAACAGCACGTGCAAAGGCCCCGTTGTAAGTGGGAAATTAGGTCACATAAGGCCAGTACGTGATCTAACAGGACTACTTGGAAGGGGAAATGTGGTACAGAGTGGGACTAGAGAGGCAGGTTGTGGCCAGATGACACAGCGCCTGCCGTCGAGGCCCTATGGTGGGCATATTGCTCTTTACTCTGGGATGGGAAACCATTGGTGGGTTTTGAGCTGGGGAATGACGTGGTCTGTTTATCTTTGGTCTTATTTAGCTTTGAGTAGACATTTGGCCCTCTTTTCTCTTCCTGGGATGTGGCTGAACTTTTGATAAATATCTAACATGCTAATAGCCAGGGATGAGAGAGCAGGGGAAGCATTAAATATGATTTTTTCCACATGTAGTTGAGATCAGGGGTTTTGCTATCCTAATACAAGCAATGTCCTGGAGGAGTGGAGTTGAGATATTTATGTCCTCATTGTCCATGTAGAGGACAGATGGTAGGCTGATGATCTCCAAAAGGACCTGCTCAGAGATACCAGGGGTGGGGGTAAAAGCAGAGAAAGCGGTAAAGGACTTTTTACCTCTGGTGTCTGCACCTTTCCTTCGGCTATAAGGGTCAGCGAAAGGGCGAAGAGTAGGTGTGAGGGAGAGAGGCGGGGGGACAGGGCCCCTTGGAAGCAAAGGTGCCATCCGCTGCCCCTTTCCCAGCTCTAGGGAGGGGGCGAGTCCGGAGCATCTCGCAGCGTCTGGAGTGTGAGACCTACTGCTCCATCTTTGCCAGCCTTGGCAAGGACCCAGGACAATTTCAGGGAACCAGTACCCAGTCAATAAAGTCTGGGGCTTTAACACGTTCTTAGAACTGGGGTTCCCAACATGTAGGCAATGCCCTTCCCTTGGGGGCCACCATGATCAGGCCCCATGGCTCATGGGCATTTCTCAACCAATGGATGCCACAAGTTGGTGGTATCACGTGAGTAAAAAGTGCTCCTCTTACTGAAAGAGGATCTTGTTCTAGAGATTACAACTAACCACACTCTTGGCCCTCAGAATGAAGTAGAAAGTGTCACAGGAATGCTCAACGAGGCAGAAGGGAAGGCCATCAAACTGGCCAAGGATGTGGCATCCCTGGGGTCCCAGCTCCAGGACACACAGGTGGGTATACAATCCTGTCATCTGGAGGGACCGGGAGCCCAACCTTCCTGGGGATGGGGCCCTGGGACTTCTGTGTGTCCTTTCTGCAGGAGCTGCTTCAAGAAGAAACCCGGCAGAAGCTCAACGTGTCCACCAAACTGCGCCAGCTGGAGGAGGAGAGGAACAGCCTGCAGGACCAGCTGGATGAGGAGACAGAGGCCAAGCAGAACCTTGAGCGCCACATCTCAACTCTGAACATCCAGGTGCTGGCTGTGTGTCCTTGCTTTTCTGGGCCCAAGGCCTCCAGGGTAGATCAGGGGATCTGATTTGTGTTGTAGCAGATTGGTGCCGTTTTTTTTTTGTTTGTTTTTTGCTCGGCTCACTGGCTCCCCCTGCTGTTGAATTTATCCAGTGAGCAGAAGGTGGTCTTTGCTTCTCAGGGTCCGGGGGCATAGGGCTGGGAATCACTCACTGCCCTCCTCTCACCCCACCTCCGACCCTGCCATCTCAGCTCTCCGATTCAAAGAAGAAGCTGCAGGACTTTGCCAGCACCGTGGAGTCCCTGGAAGAGGGCAAGAAGAGGTTCCAGAAGGAAATTGAAGGCCTCACCCAGCAGTATGAAGAGAAGGCAGCTGCTTATGACAAACTGGAAAAGACCAAGAACAGGCTTCAGCAGGAGCTGGACGACCTGGTTGTTGATTTGGACAACCAGCGGCAACTGGTGTCCAACCTGGAAAAGAAGCAGAAGAAGTTTGACCAGGTAGGGGCTGCAGGGCCCCGCCCTGCTCACCCACCGATGCTAGCTGGGAGAGTCAGGTCTGTGAGGCATCCGGCGTGGCTGCTGTGTCGGTGACCCTTCAGGGCTAGCGTGCTTCGGTGACCATGAGACAGCAGGACTCCTAGGTCAGAGTGAGGAGGGTGGCAGTCTTGAAGGCTGTGACATTTCCAGGTCCCACCAACACAAGGGCCATCTGCACACCCAGTCGCATGCCTCAATTTTTAGCACCAATAAGGAATGAGGTTCATTTATTTACTTTATTCACTCACCAAGTAGTTATTGAGTGCCTGTTGAATATTCCAAGTAATTTAAAGTTTCTACCCATTAAATACCACTTTTCCCTAACATTTCATTACCAAGACTTGCAAACACACAGCGAAGTTGAAAACACTGTACAGTGGACACCTGTGTCCCCACCACCTGGATTCGATACTTAACCATTTACCCTACTCACTTTATCACATACTCATTTCTCTGGATGAACTCGGGATGATGTCTCTGGATAAGGTATGAACCTGTCATTCATATCTTATTTTTTGGATGCACTTCAAAGCAAATTATAGACACCTATATACACCTCCCCCTCGATACCTCAGCATCATAGAGCAGGTTTTCTTTATAATTTTGCTTCTTTTGAGGTAAAACTTACATACAATAAAATGTACACTGAGTTCTGATAAATGCATTTATACCTGTATGGCCCAAATCCCTAAATACCAACTTTTAATATATATTACTTAGACTTAGTAAATATGATTTGGTTTGCAAGTGACTCAGGGTTATCCTAAAAATCAATTGGAAGACTGTGCTGGGAAGTGTCCACTGGACACTGGAAGTCCACTGGAAGTCCCCAGCTGGACTCAGAGCATGGGGCTTCTGACCGGCATGCCGACTCCCCTTTTCCACCAGACCAGCCATCCCTTCCCTGTGCCGTCAGCTGGTCCTCACTGCAAGGGCCTGAGGTCCCTTTTATCACAGACCCGTCACACAGTGTAGGTTTGTGTGTCGACTGTGTTGTTGGGGATCCCCTGTTACTTACCTGTCTTTGCTGAAAGGTGGAAGTCTGGTTTGGGGATGTTACGTAGGTAATATGCTGCTCTCAGAAGGCGGGGTGAACGTCAGTTTGGAGTGTTCTTTGAACGGCTTCTCCAAGCAAAGGGATAAGTGTGCGAGGATCCACCGACACCCTCACCACTCCCCTGCTACGCTCACAGGACACTTTTGAGAGCTAGCTACTTGTGGCCATGAAACAAGAACAGAATAACTGGCCTGCAGCAGGATTCAATGTCACTTTGACCTCAGTAGCAGTACGTTCTAACCAACGTGGGCAGCATTAGTACTTTCAAAACACCAGACTCAGCAGGTGCTGGCTCTGCATTAGGTGACCTACAAGTCAGAAAGCGAGCTCATTATAAATTATTTTCACAGACTTCTAAATTACACCTGCACCTGGGATAATATGGCAGGACTCAAGGCTTTGCAGTGATACGCAGCTGAACCTCGGGCATGCCTAGAGGTCAGTCACCTCTTCTGTTGTGTTGTAGTTGCTGGCCGAGGAGAAAAACATCTCTTCCAAATACGCAGATGAAAGGGATAGAGCCGAGGCGGAAGCCAGGGAAAAGGAAACCAAGGCCTTGTCCCTGGCGCGGGCCCTTGAGGAGGCTTTGGAAGCCAAAGAGGAACTTGAGAGGACCAACAAAATGCTCAAAGCTGAGATGGAGGACCTGGTTAGCTCCAAGGATGACGTAGGCAAGAACGTAAGTCGCTCTTTATCATGCTCGCTTGTCTGCATTCCACCGACCCGCCCATTCTGCTGTTATCAGTCCACGTGGGGCTTGGCTCTGTGCATCTTTCATGTGAAGTGGTCAGTGGGGACGGCAGGCAGTCCCTTGGGCTGGGGCAAAGATGGGGCCTGGCTGGGAACAGTAGTTGGGGCTGGGGTCAGAGTCCAGGGATCTGAGAGGAAGGTCCTGGTCGTGGGTCCTGGTCGTACATCCTGTAGGGGCAAAACCCATCTCCCTGACCTGAACAAGCTGCCTGTCACTGTGATTACTGGGCATTTTCATGAGGTCAGCTCTCCTATAAAAGGTCCATGAGCTGGAGAAGTCCAAGCGGGCCCTGGAAACCCAGATGGAGGAGATGAAGACCCAGCTGGAAGAGCTGGAGGATGAGCTGCAGGCGACGGAAGATGCCAAGTTGCGGCTCGAGGTCAACATGCAGGCCCTCAAGGGCCAGTTTGAGCGCGATCTCCAGGCCCGGGATGAGCAGAACGAAGAGAAGAGGAGGCAGCTACAGAGGCAGGTAATCCACGTCAGGGGAAGTGGGCAAATGGGGACCTGGGAACCAGGGTGGCCTGTTACCTCCTTCCATCACCACTTCCTGGCCTTAGGGAGACTCCTTTCTCCCCTGCAACCTGGAGATGAGGAAAAACCCACTTTGCAGGTGCCTGAGCACAGTGCATGCTGGGTGGGCAGGGAGAGGGCCTCCAGAGGTGGTCCAGCCCAGCAGTGCACAATCTCTCTTACTCGCTCAGCTCCACGAGTATGAGACGGAACTGGAAGATGAGCGGAAGCAACGTGCCCTGGCCACTGCAGCCAAGAAGAAGCTGGAAGGGGACCTGAAAGACCTGGAGCTGCAGGCCGACTCGGCCATCAAGGGGAGGGAGGAAGCCGTCAAGCAGCTGCGCAAACTGCAGGTGGGTGGTGGTCTGAGTGCAGGGCGCTGGTGTAGGTAGGGAGGGGACACTCCTCCCAGGCTGGGGAAGTCAAGTCGGCAGCAGCGGGAGGGCTCGGGCCTCTCCCCCTGCCACTGGTGCCCGTTCAGCTGCTGTTTTCTACCACCTTTGCTTTAGGTGGCTACTTCCTGCCTGGGGTCAGATGCTATCATCAGGCATCTGGCCAAGGCCCTCAGTTCACATCATCGTTTCTTAGACAGGCCTGTTGGGCCCCTACAGAATGGCACCCCCTTATGACCACCTGGCCACCTGGGGCTGAAGGCAGTGCCTGTGCAATAGGGACTCTCTGTGGCTAATCGCAGGAAATCCTGGGGGTTGGCGTGGAGATAGAATTCGGGCAGCAGAACGTGGGTAAGGACAGCTTGTCCTTCCTGTTGACTCACGCAGGCTCAGATGAAGGACTTCCAGAGAGAGCTGGAAGACGCCCGTGCCTCCAGAGACGAAATCTTTGCCACGGCCAAGGAGAATGAAAAGAAGGCCAAGAGCTTAGAAGCAGACCTCATGCAGCTACAGGAGGTAAAGCCCTCGTCTCACTCTGAGTGCCTCCAATGGGGACGTGGTAGCAGCAACCCCTGGCATCCAGGTTGTACATCCACAGCTTTCCCTCCTTCACCCAACCTTCCACATGGTTGGCCCATAGTTAGGGCCTGGAACGACACAGGGTTTTCTCCGTTGACATGTCTGCAGGGCCTCCTGAGTTCAGGGGCAGAGTAGCCATTCCCAGGGGTGGCCACAGAGACTGCTGGGGGCTTGGTGAGGAGCAGGGTGGACTCCAGGATGAGGGTCAGCCCTTCCCTGCCAGACAACAGGTTTCCTCCCTCCCTTCCCCCCACCATCCAGGACCTAGCAGCAGCTGAGAGGGCTCGAAAACAGGCAGACCTGGAGAAGGAGGAACTGGCCGAGGAGCTGGCCAGCAGTGTGTCGGGACGGTATGAAACAGCATGGGGACGAAGGAAGATCCGAGACTCAGACGAGGGACAGGCAACTCACAGGGGAGCCTCCTAGCCCCTCATTTTAATGCTGAAAATGACAGAATGTTCAACTGAGCTTTAACAGGGGTCTCAGAGTTTTCACATGGTGGGAACAGGGGGCATTTGGGGACACCAGGGAGGAGAGAGCTGGTCCTCACCCCATGCCTGGCTTTGCTGACTCCAACTGCCTATGAGTCCTAGCTCCCTACTTCTGGCTGTGTGATTTTGGACAAGTCTCTAAGCCTCTCTGAGCCTGTTTCCTCAGTTATAAATGCGGTCAACCCCGAGGCATTGCTCTTCTAAGGAGAGGGAGTTTTCTAAGCCAGGGGAAGGCTAGAGGCCTCTGACGTGGCTGTATTCCCTTAGGAACACGCTCCAGGACGAGAAACGCCGCCTGGAGGCCCGGATCGCACAGCTGGAGGAGGAGCTGGAGGAAGAGCAAGGCAACATGGAGGCCATGAGTGACCGCGTCCGGAAGGCCACACAGCAGGTGGGGGCTGGAGCAAGGCAGGGCTGCTGGGGTGGTGGGCCGGGCACCAGAACAGCACATGCCTCAGATCCACCCTGTAACAGGCTGTAGTTTAAAACGCCCCCACTGGCCCAGGACAGGCATCGCAGGCTCTGTGTGCCAGGTTCAGGAGAGCAGGGACCCTGAGTGGCACTGGGACGCTGCCTGGATGAGCTAAGTGTTAAAGGATGAGCAGGAAAGAGCTGGTGGGTGGAGGAGAAGGAGGGGGGCTCCTGGGTGCAGTGGCCGACAACAGCTGAAGACAGCGGGAGAAGTTAGTCAATTCAGGGCACACTCCAGGCTTCTGTGCCCTCTACCCTCCTCCCCAGGCCGAGCAGCTCAACAATGAGCTGGCCACGGAGCGCAGCACAGCCCAGAAGAACGAGAGTGCACGACAGCAGCTGGAGCGGCAGAACAAGGAGCTCCGGAGCAAGCTGCAGGAGATGGAGGGGGCAGTCAAGTCCAAGTTCAAGTCTACCATTGCGGCACTGGAGGCCAAAATCACACAGCTGGAGGAGCAGGTCGAGCAGGAGGCAAGGTATGGTGGGACCTGCGCTCCAGTGACGCCCTGCTTACCCGTGAGTGCTGGGAGATGTCGGGGTCAGTTAGCCTCTCCAGACATCGGTTGTGGTTATGAAACAACCTCAGTGGTACCCGCGCTGCAGCTGTATTGGGAGAACACAGTGAGAACGCAGGAAAGGCTCTGCCTGTACCTGGCCCAGAGGAAGCCCCGGGAATGTCAGCTGCTCCTAGTAAGTAGCATTCCCTGGAGCACATGTGGCTTTTCCTAGCCTAAATTTGCAGGATGTCATGTTAACGATACATAAAAAGTCCAAATCAACAACCCATTTAGCACGCAGATAGGGGAAGGCTTCTCAGTTTAGTGATGGGTCCCTGAGCTGTAAGGTCAAAGCACACGGTGACCACCAGGTTGTAAGGATCCCGACCCATTCTCCTTTTCTGTCTGGTAGTGGTTTCACTGACAACTAATTCATACAATCCTCCCATTCAGTGTGGGCAGCCACATGGCTTTTAGTGTATTCCTAAACATGTCCACCCTCACAGTCAACCGTAGGACATATTCATCCCCTCGGTAAGAAACCCTGTGCCTCTCGGCCATCGCCCTCTATTCCCAGCCCCACCCCCAGCCCTAAGCACCCACTGACCTACATTCTGTGCCCTCGTCTCTTCTGGACAGTTCATGTACACAGAAGCACATGAGGCCTTCGTGACTGGCTTCTCTCCCCGAGAACATGTTCTCAAGTTCACCCACGGTACAGCAGGTGTCAGTGCCTCACCGCTTTGTATGGACACCTCCCAGTCTTCCACCTGACGGATCTGTGGGATAAGCCCTGACTGGGAGCTCGGGGAAAGTGCCCAAGTGGGCACGATGCTGGTCTGGTTTACCTATCAACTGCAGACCCATCCTCCTCCCCCCTTGTGCGCAGAGAGAAACAGGCGGTTGCCAAGTGTATGAAGCAGAAAGACAAGAAGCTGAAGGAGGTCCTGCTGCAAGTGGAGGACGAGCGCAAGGCGGCTGAGCAGTACAAGGAGCAGGTACGCTGCCGCCTTGGGCCTCTCCCACCACCTGAGCCTTGGGCCTCTCCAAGGATGCCTCCCACGAGCACCCCCCAGACCTCCAAGGGGCCCCCTGAGCCTCAGGCCTCTCCTTGACAGGCAGAGAAAGGAAATGCGAAGGTCAAACAACTCAAGAGGCAGCTGGAGGAGGCGGAGGAGGAGTCCCAGCGCATCAACGCCAACCGCAGGAAGCTGCAGCGGGAGCTGGACGAGGCCACGGAGAGCAATGAGGCCATGGGCCGGGAGATGAACGCGCTCAAGAGCAAGCTCAGGTGAGGCGCCCCGCCCCGGGAGGGGCTGTTCTCACGGGGCCAGGTGCTCACCTTGGCCTGAGATGCCCACTGTGACTCAGTGTGTGGACGAAAAAGGCTCCCTTTCCCTAAAGTCCTTGCTTCTTTCCAAGGCCCTTCCTGTTCCTCCACCATTCATCACCACTCATGAGGGCCCTGCCTCTAGGGAGCTTACCGTCGGTGTTCTTTAGTGGCCTCTGCCCATCCTCCTGGTGAGGAGGAGGGAGGGGGAGAGGCAGTTTCCCTGAACCTTCTCCTCTGGCCTTTTTCTTCATCACCTTTCTCTAGCTCAGGCTTCCTGGCCCTCTTGATGTTTGGGGATGGGTTACTCTGTTTTTATCACAGGGACTGGCCTATGTATGGCAGGATGTTGAACAGCATCCTTGGCCTCTACCCACCAGCTACAGTGGCACTCCCAGCAGTTGTGACAACTTAGAATGTCTCCAGACACTGCCAGTGTCCCCTGGGGGTACAGTCACCCAAGGCTGAGAACTTTGCCCTAGCTGCACAGGGGGCTGTTCTCTCCCCCGCACCCCTGTAACTTCTGGGTCTGAAGGGGGGTAAGTGACCATCCTGCTGCTCAGGGCTCCTTCCCACCCTACTGCCCTCCTGGTTCCCTAAAGGTTTAGCTCTGAGCTTCCTGTCACATTCTCTCACACCCCTCCAGCCTCTCAAGTCCTTGACCTTCAAGCATCTCATCACCTCCCCACTGCCACCTTCCTGTCTCCTGGGACCTTCATTCCATCTTCTAGCAGCCCCTACCGACTCCTGACCAGCACTGAGCCCACACTCAGCAGCTGCCAGCAGCCTTTCACACATCCTCAATACCCTGGGCCCCTCTGGCTCTGCTGTCCTCACTTGGTTAAAACATAACCCACATTAAACCCAACTTCCCGCCTTCAGCTCAAAGTGGAGTGAGAAAAGCTAACACTGTGCTGCCACTTCCCACTGGGAATTCCCGAGGGCCGACACCAAGTGGCCTCCCTCAGTGCTGCCCACACCTCAGCCTCCCACT
The DNA here is from genome assembly GCA_004027735.1 of Carollia perspicillata. Classification (NCBI taxonomy): domain Eukaryota; kingdom Metazoa; phylum Chordata; class Mammalia; order Chiroptera; family Phyllostomidae; genus Carollia; species Carollia perspicillata. The sequence continues at coordinate 5,409 of PVKM010020511.1, read as the reverse complement.
CTTAGGTACCTGCTTCTCGTCTTCCCTCTAAAATTACTATCTCCACCCAACCTTACTTCCTATTTAACTGAATAATAGAAACTATCAAGAAACATAAGCAAGCTCTGACTGCCCCATCAACCTACCTCCCTACCTCTGTGCAAATTTCTTCTTTTCCCCCTATTTCTGTGCTGAACTGTCCAGCACCTAAGGCCTCTTAGGCCTTCCTTCCTGTTCACCCCAGGACGTCGCTCCAGAAACTCCCACCTTTCCCTCGTGCAACGTTTTCCCTCTCGTGGACTCACTGCGTCAGCTGAACAACGCTCTTAGCCTCACTCCCCTCCTCGTCCTGACCACGCACTCTGACCCCGTGGTCAGCCCGCGGCCCTCACCTGACTCCGCAGCGCCATGCGCTACAGCCTGTCACTCTCGTCAATGTACTTTCTTCCCTGCGCTTCCCAGACACCAGCCTCACCTGCTCTCCTCCCTACTCCTGGCTTCTTTCATGTCCTCCGCAGGTACCCCAGCTCCGGGCCTGCTTGCCGAGGGCCTGCCCCAGGACTCCGTCTGGGTTCTCTCTTCCTGTCCATCTCCGCTCACTCCTCCCTCCGTGATCTCAGCCAGCCCGGCGGCCTTGTGGTTCCATCTACAGCTACTGACTCCCTAGTTTTTTGCTGGAACTCCATACCTGCTTGGCATTCCTACTCAGTACCTAATGGGCAGCTCACACCTTACAGGCCCCAACCCAAGCCTTGATTTGAGCCTCTTCACCCCCAAACCAGCTACTCTCCCCGTCCTCCCCAGCTCAACAAATGGAGTCATAAAGTTGCCACTAACTCAGGCCACAAGCCTTGTGGTCATTCTTTACATTTCTGCCTCCCTCATACCCTACATCCAATCTACCAGAAAACCCAGTCAACTCTTAAAAACACCCCATATCAAGAAGCCAACCTCTTCTCACCACCCCGGTCCATGCTACCGTCCCCTCCCATCTAGATAACGTCCGCGGCTTCCTCACGGGCCTCCCTGCCTACGTGTGTGCCCCTTACAGTCTGTTCTCAACACAGCCGCCCGAGGGATCCTGTTTAAAGTTGGGTCGTGTCCCTCCTTTGCTTGGAACCCTCCAGTGGCTTCTGCCTCCCTCAGAGCCGAAGCGATGTCTTTGCCATGGTCGGTTCCACTAGGTCCCTCACGATCTCTGTCCACTGCCTCCTGAACCACTCCTGGACCTCTTCACACACGGCGTCGGGCCTCGGCTGTGCCTCCGGCGCCCCGCACTTCCCCGGGTCTCCCCGCTCCTCCCCGGGTCTCCCCGCTCCTCCCCGGGTCTCCCCGCTCTTCCCCAGGTCTCCCCACTCTTCCTTTCCTTCAGACGTTCACCTGTCTGTTACCCTCTCTACAATTTCTGACCCACACCCTGCAGTTCTCCTCTCCTAGCCACCTGTCACCATGTAGCCTGCTATTTATTGTACTTACTCGTGGTCTGGCTTCACTCTCCCCTGCAAGCCCATGAGCAGAGAAGTTTTGTCTGGTGATTCATCCCCAGTGTCTGGGGCACAGAGTAAAACTTCAATCACTGAGTCAGAGATGTTCCTCTAACCTTACTCATTCTCAGTCACCTTTGCCTCTTACTACCTGCGCTATCGTTGACTTGATATTTTCTTCGAAATGAACTGTGTTAATCATACATTACCACCCCTCATATTGTTACATCAGCATCACCTGCATCAATAGGTCCCATGCAATTATATACAGTGAAAGCAACAGTGAGTGCTGGCCATTATGGCCACAAACTGATGACCTTATGGCCTACTTCTCGGTTAAAAAGTGAGTGACAAAACACATGAGCACCAAACAGACTTTCTCTGACAAGATCAGACATATCTTAAGAGTTGAAAAGGGAGTACCTTTCTGAGCATGCATTCAGTTATCCAATGGCATGCCCAGGAGCCCTCTGAATCACCTGGCCTGTAGACTCCAGACTTAGAGAAACCACTGCATGAAACAAGGAGAAAGAAAGCCCAAACCCCTTTCAGAAAGGGGAAAAGAACAGCTGGTTCAGGGTACTGGGATTCAGGAAGGAGCCCTCAGTCCAGCATACTGAGGGGCTTATGGGTCCCTAATGAGGGGAAACTAGGCCTAATCTCTCAGGTCCAGCAAGGGCTTGGGAGCACGCCCCAGGCTGGCTATCAGTGGAGGAGAGCTGCTGTCACCACAGGGACCCCCAGAGTACGCTCTGCTGGTGGTGACACTCCTCAGTGCTGGGCTGAGTGGTGGGAAGGCATCAGCCACTCCCACGCCCCATTGCTGTCACTACTCCCTTTTCTCTGGACACGCTGCACACCCTGTGTTGGTTCTCCCCTAGACAACTGACCCTTCTTGGGCCATACACGCCTGTACTAAACCACTTTTACAGTCCTACCGTGAACATACACAGGATGCAGGTAGAGGATGAGTCACGTTTTCTGCCTTCTCGGAGTTTTCTAGATGTACAAAAACCTAAAATCACGCATAGTTTTCCTCCAAATGGAGCTTTTCGTGAGGTCGGCAAGTCTAGCCAACTCTCAGAGGAATTGCAAACAAGTTTCACAGTTGTATCAGCCAGATAACACAAGCCCCACTGGGGAGCCTGACCAGTGTCCCCATCGTGCACCACGTCTCCAACATGGGCTGCCCAAGGTGTCCACTTCTACCTTCTTGCTATAGACAGAAAAGGCAACGAAGACCAAGTAATAACTGAGATTTTGCAGCATGTTCTTTGAGACTCTGTTCCCATGTGGATCTTTCAACTGGCTTACACACATGCCTTTGCCTTCCTGAACAGGTCTGCACATTGGGAGGAAGCCACTTGTGCTCTTAAAAGCAGCTCAGAAGGACAGAAATTTGCTTTTTGATAAAAAAAAAAAAAAGTAGCTTGTCCTTTTGTGCAACAGCCTGGGCTTTAGGTGCTTCATTGGAAGGTTGACTGAAAAGTGCCTGTAATTATTTAATTGAAGCACACGCCTCCGTGATTGAAAAGGCACTAAAATGGGCCCCCTCCCATCTGTCCGATGATAACCACCAAGGACTCTCTCCTCTCTCTGTTTCAGAGGCCCTCCCCCCCAGGAAACTCTGCAGTGACTCACCAGGTATCATGCCTTCGGCTTCACTGCGGCTATGTGTTACACTCAGTCTCCATCTCCGTTCTGCCCATCGCGCCCTCCCTGACCCCTTTCTGGCCCTTGCAAATCTCTCTGAGATCCCTGCAAAACCTGAAGGCTTAGGCATTTCAGTTCAAAACTGTCTTCCATCTCAACGAAGATCAACACGAGACCTCATGTCTTGACCCATTCCCCTCCTCTACTTCTGCTTTGGCATGACGTGGCACCAAATGTGTCCTTTTCACTGTGTGTTGACGAGAGTTTAGAGGCTGTGTCACTTAGATCGTCTTACCTGCGTCAGAGGGCTCTCTCACCCTGACAGGGCCTCTCGGCTGTGCTGCCCTCCCTCGTCCAGCTAAGACACTGCACTGAACGGGCACGGCAGCTCCACAGTGTGGGCACGTCCCTGGAGAACGGCTTCAGTCGGGCGGGTCTAGCTCACTAATCAGAATTAACAAAGCACAGGTTCATGGTACCACAGCCCAGAAATCTGTCACCCCTCGGCTGGGCGTTCACAAACTTGTCTGCAAAGAAAGTAAGAGCTCGCCATGATGCCTTACAAACGCTGGAGCTGTGTCAGGCTTCAGCACGGCCTAGCGCCTAACTGCATTTTCAGCATTCAAGGGTGGACACGAGCCACCACACGGAGCTGGGCAGAGTCCTTTCCAGAAGTCTCTCAGGCACGCACTCAGACTGGGGAAAGGACACACAGACTCTGGGAAGCACATGGGCCCTGCACCAGACAGAACTAAGAGGCCTTGACTTCTCCGGGGTTCTAACAACTTTTTCACACGCCAAGTTAGGCAACTGGGGCCTGGTTTTCCTCTCATTCTCCTTGAGAGGCCAAGCAAGCCCTGGCTTGTGTCTCTTCTCTTTCAAAGAATCTCAGCTTTGCTGTCACTTCCCAAATACTTAAAGCCAGATGAGGTCTTGGCAGGAGCTTTTAGCCTTTAAGACCGACAGCTTTCGAGAGCCCCTGCCAGCTCACTGGGATCACAGGATTAGCTGAATTCTGGGGCTGGCTGGAGGAGCAGGTGCTTCTACCCCAGTGCTGGTTCCTGGTGTGCCAACAGCGCTCTGAACAGGTTCTCTGAGTCCACAAACAGAATCCAAATTCTCCAGGACCAAACCCTTTATGAAAATCTTTAGAGGGGTCCCTTTACTTCCTGTGACAGACACAGCCAGTGTCAACCTTTGCCTAGGATTTGAAACCATTTCCTTCAAGAAAGATACCTGAATCAGAACAAACAGGCTCACGGGACTGGAGCCCAAGCAGGGGACTTACAGTGAGTGACTCAGGGCAGTTTCGTCCTTAGATCAAGAGAACCCATTTATCAATTAAATTCTTCTAGCCAACAAATTGAGACTCTTCCAGGAGGCAGAGTGCCCAGCGCCTGCAAGCATAGGGAGGCACTGTTCCCTGGCCCTGGGCCACCCCACTGATTGAGGTACAAGCAGGAGAGAGAGCTGCATGGGCTGCTGCTCCTCCCCCAGGGCTCAGAGACCCTGCTGTCACCCAAATTCTTAGAAGTCTTTTAAGGTCGCTGCTAGAGAGAGTGTGATGGAAGTTTAGTTGTGATGGAGCAGGAGGCCCAGAAGGTCCCCTGACATGGATGAGGCTGGCCTGAGTCTAGCTGGGAGCGGCTGCCCCTTCAAGTATTTACTCCTGACCTCTGCACCTCAGGAATACCATCCAGTGGGTGTTCCCAGCCCCGATTTCTCCCACCCTTGGACCCCAATCTGTCGGGATGCCCCTTCTCAGCAGATCAGGATTCTCTGAGCCTTGCTTCCACCTCCAATCTTACCTGTCCAGGATGTCCCTGACTACAATATCAGTAACAGGGATGGGCTCACCTTCATGGCTTTTCTGTCCAGCTTTTGTGTGGTCAAGAGGGTTGTTTTTCCTTACCAAAAGTCCGCTTTCTTCTTAGACATCCTAAAATGATTTAAGACCTGACCTCTGAATCAGGTCCAAACAAGGCCAGGTGGCCATAGCCCAACACATTTGTTGGGGGTCACTGAAAAGGAGGCAAACATTTCTCCCAACCAGGAAGGTTAAGTGCAGGTACAGAAACTTTCCTCCTCCTGCCTGCCCCGCCTCCTATGCAAAGCCTCACTTCAGATGGCCAGGGTCACCTGAGGGTAACTCAGGGCATCAGGCAAGACGGAGGAGACGGGAATGGTAAGGACAGACAGGTGTCCTACCAACTAGAGCTAAACTACACTTTGGATTAACACAGTCAACTTATTTTTCTAACAAAGTCACAAAGCACCTATTATAAGCCCAGAA